>WEIT01027533.1:98842-138184 GCA_013389985.1 Dryoscopus gambensis
AAGATGATCCCAGAGGTAGATGAAGAGAATCTTTGCTCTGGAACAGCTCAACCTTAAAATAATACCCCATTAACTAGAATTGAACACTCGAAAACAGTTGTGGGGAAAGCTGTACATCGAGGGGAGGGACTCACACATGGCCAACAGAGAACCATCCCGGGTGGCTGTTGTGCTGTGACACTGAAGCCATGAGAACATTGTTTCCTGTGTAGAAGCTCCATAACATGAGCAAAAGAGACTCCTCTCCCTAAGTGAACTGATAAAAAACTATTATAGAGATGCTAAACTGAGTGAAATAATCCCAAGTTTGTGTCTTTATGGTGTAAGTGGAAGGAGAGAGGAGGATGGGGGGAGGAAAGTGGTCTGAAGGTTTATTCTAACCCTTATTACTTTTTTTTCCTTTTAGTTCTATTAACAAACTTCTTTATATTCTTTAAAGTAATGGAGCCTGCTTTGCATTTCTCCTAATCCTTATCTCACAGAAGGTAAAAATGCGAACCAAACCACTACATGTTCACAAGGTCTGAGAGGAACAAGTACAAATTTTGCAGCTGTACTGTGCACATTAGCAGTTTTGGCAACTGCATGCATGCTCTTACACCTCTACAGATGATAGCAAAACCTGCATCTCAATGATACAATGGGCTCTGCTGTATTTGAAAGGACCAGCATGACCAACTGACCCACATGACCAACTAACTGTACTCTTTGGCATATATCATCCCTCGAGAAAATGCAAATTCCTTGGATTCACAGACACACAAAATCAGTGTTGCCTGTGTACTCTCAGATGTGTTGCTGTCATGGCCTCTCTTGAGATTCACCCAAACAAGATGCCAATCACTTGCTCCCCCACTTGCCCTCCCACCTCCTGCTCCAGGGGTGAAATTGAGAATTATATGAAAAATGTGAAAGTCATGGGTTCAAATAAGAGCAATTTACTGGAAACAGCAATGAGATAAGAAAATGAACAGTAACAGCAACAATATTAATAACAAAAGTGTGCCCAAAAAAGAAGGTGATTTACATGCAAGATGTTCACTGAGCGCAACCTGACATGACCACAGCCAGTGGCACCCTACCCCAACTGCTCCATCTACCACATTTGCTTCCAACTGGAAACCACATCCCATCTTCTCAGAAGTCCTTTCTCAGAGTCCCTTTCCCCAGCCCATGACTTAAAATGGTATCAAATACCACAGTGTCTTGGCCCTTGTGCTGATCTGGGCCAGAACCAGGAGAGTTTCCCAGACTCTTTTTTGAATTACCTCACCTAAAGAGCTCAGGCAGCAGAGAGATTAGTTGTCAAGAAGATCACAGCATTAAGAGGGTGTCCTGGGTTACCATGTATTCTATTACCGTCTTCATGAGCTGTTGAAATCAGGTGTAGCAATGTTCCCTGCCTCCTCCCTCTGGACTATCTTCTGTTAATGGGCCAGCTGTTGACACCAGGTGGGGCAGAGTTCTTTATCTCTCCCATGACCCATCCTCCCTCCAGGGGGATATCTTCTGTTAATGGGCCATCACCGCATGACTGATAAAATTACATCATCCCATTGTGAGATGCCCCACCCAGAGGGAGGAACCAAGCATTCCATTCTGGATATAATCTAAGATTTCGAACACCAGAGCCAACCTTTCCCACTGGATTCCCAGAGGACAACAGCTACACAACAACCACTGGACCTTCCAAGAAGGACCAGACCTTTTCTACAAGATCACCACTTCAACAGAACCACTTCAAGGAGAACTGCAGCCATCACCTGATGGGACTGCTACCACCAGCCTGCCCGGCAGGTTACCCTGTCAGGTTAAACCAGTGTTTATGCATATATATATATGTAAAAGAACTGTTATTCCTATTCCCCATATCTTTGCCTGAAAGCCCTTCATTTCAAAATTACAATAATTTGGAGGGAAGGGGGTTGCATCTTCCATTCCAAGAGAGGCTCCTGCCTTCCTTAAGCAGATGTCTGTCTTTTCAAACCAAGACAAAGGGGATGTCCCATGCGCACTGTTCAGGTCTTCCTTCCCTGAACTGAGTATATGAACGTGACTCAATAACAGGCCACATACCTTCCATACAGTTTTCACAGCTCTTAAAGATGGCACCTGACACAGAGTAAATGGCTGAAGTGCAGCTAGAGTCAGTGAAAAGTTTGCCCAATTTAGAAATGGAGTTCTCCTCAGGGACACCAGCCAGACCCATTCAAATTTGTGAAAGCATATCTCATTTGCACGCTTTTAGTGTGTCTGCTATTACTTTTGCCACAAGGCTGAAGTTTTTAATGAGATTAATGGTCCATGGGTCACTGTGACCAGTGATTGATGAGGTTCTCAGCAAAATCAATTTACTGTTTCTTTCCACCAAGGGTTGCTGCCACCCTTCTACATCCCAAAATGGGTCACAATTAAGACGATGTAGTTTGATCTGGTTTTCCCTGACCAGACACTTCAGTTCAGTGCTTGCAGTTTGTTGAATACAGTTTTCCAGTAAGCTCAAGGGAGCCTAATGGTAGCAGTGTATTAACCCACCAATCCCAATTTGCAGTATTGGGTATCAGGATATGCAAATGAATTAAATTAGATCTTGTTTTCAAAGGGTATCATAAGCTGTCCCTTGAGCTTTATGTGCTTTTGGACATAATTTGATACATTAATATTTAATTTCTGCCAGGTGGGGTTCACCTTCCTCTGAGGTTAAGAGCTTACAGTGTGACACAGATCTTGTACCTCCATCCTTCCTCTGCTAATAAGAAATACAAGATCCTGTTTCTCTCTCCCTTCCCCCACTGCTTTCCTCCCACAATGTTTTAAAAATCTGACAGTAATGTGAAAAATAGTGTTGTATGGCTCTGTTTTCACTCAATGACTCCCCGATTATGTTTGCTACCTTGATGTGCCAGTGCTGTTGGGAGCTGAGCAACGAGCCTGGTTGTATTGTTCTCCTTCAAGCTCATACTGCTCTGGGACAGCTGCTTTACCTCAATCCAAATGTAAGAACAACTAAGAGGAGATTTTTGCCCAGTTGTGGACTTCTGCTGATCCCATCACCTGCTGGAATGGGATTTGGGGATATTACCCAGCCCAGTGTGAATATTTGCCACGTGTAGGCCTTCAGGACAGTTCATAGCTTTGCAGCTTACCACAGTTTGATTAATGAAGTTCCAAGTGACAGGGGGCATAACAACTGTCAGTACTTAAGATCACAGGTTTTAAAGGTCAGTAGGGACCCCTAGCCTTCATTATACCAGATGACAAATAATTTAATCCAGTAAATCCTGCCTCAAATTCCTATCTTGTGGTCAAGCTGGAGCATATATTTTCAGGAGCTGCTCCAAACGCAGTTTACAGATATTATTTTAAAGTGGTATCCCACTGAGCTCTCTGTGTCCCTGTAACCCTCCTTGTGTGCAGCACCATGTGAGACACACATCTCCATTCTTACAGTCAAGTTTTGTTTAAAACATGGCTGGTTTTGGTTAGAGAAGCATTATTTGCTGAGGGTTGCCAATGTGTTCTGCCTTGCATAAGTCATGGTTTTATGATGTAAATTAGACAGATAATACTGTCTGTAAACCATACTGCATGATCAGATGGCGGACTAAGCTTAGTGAGATAGAGATTTCCTTTTTAATTAAAACTGCAACACTTCTGTGTGATGGATTAACACTGAATGGGTCACTGGAAGAAGTGAATTAAAGTAGGATCTGAACAATGAGGAAAAATTGCTCAAAAATGGCCACTAACAGCATAACAACTGTCACTTACCAAGGTCTTCCTTGAAGGACTACTAAGATTATATTATGTTAACCCTTACCATTCCTTAAAGATAGTGAAATGTCATTCTTGTTTTATTGGTATGAAAATTGGGATGTGGAAGGTTAAAAAAATAATGAAATCATATCTGGCTTCCTTGGTCATAACCTTTATCTTGACAATGAGACTTTGCTTTTGGAAGCATCTGGTAGCCAGGACTCCCACCAGTTCCTGTGAAAGCTGAGATATTTTTTCAACAGCTCCAGAAATCCAGCCCCAGCAGCTCTTTTTAGGTAAATCATGTTTTTCCTTCAGAACGTGTGCACTCAGCAGTTAAGCTGCCATGCGAACACAGAGCTTTAATTCTCACAATGTCCAGTTCTTCTGGCCAGCTTGTCCCAGAAGACTGTCACTAAGCAGGGCTGCAACAGATGTCACGCTTGCACAGATATATCCTGGCTTTTCAGTGAAAAGAAAATTTCCTTTTCCCTAAACTCTACCAAATTACAAGGTCTTGATTCAGACTGATGCATGCCCACCTTCACATAGGCCTGAAGATGTATTTCTCCTTAGTAGACTATCTTTGCTGTTCAGATGACATCTGCTAACAAAGCTGAGTATAGTAGATGGTTAACTCCAAATCTAAAACTTGCACTTGAATTCTTTTGCTAAAATACTCTGCAATTAGACATAAGCTGAGTAAGGCAGAGACTGCAGTACTGTATCACTAGGAAACATGTAAGGAGAAGAAATGTGAGCCATCCTTGTTTCACAAAAAAAAAAGAGAAGCTGAGATACATACCTGAGAAATTCAAGGGGAACTAAGAAATCCTGAATCAGCTGCTCACAAAGAACAAAATTATTATAATTAAATTTTCACATGCATATTTACAGATTAGAAATGCAATGCCTAACAATTCTTAAGCAAATACCAGCTTTCTTCCAGAAAAAAATGTCTGTTAAAAACAACAAATCCAGTGTGGTTATAGATATTACAAAACAGAGCAGCTATTTGGTATTAAACCTCAAGAAATAGTCAGATATTTCTGTGCTGGCACAAAAGAAATAAAGAAAAGGAAAAAGCATAACCTGCGGAGGGGGGGGGAGGAAGGGGTGCATGAAGGAAATTAACTGAATTAATCATCTACAATTTGCTGCAAAAGTGACTTAATCCTGCTCAACCTTCTATATGAGACAACCTATAGGAAAACCAGAAAGCCTCTAATACTCAGGCTGCCAGGTCCTTGAAAGGAGGAGGAATTAATTTGAATACTTCAACAGCACAACAGCATCCTCAACCTTAGACAGGGCCTCTAGGCAGAGGCAAGGTTAGTTTATAACAATAATAAATAAAATTATGCTTACCCCTTTGAGTACCTCAAAGGAAATTATTTTTTAGTTTTTTGGAGTAGCTGTGAACAGTAAGCAGTTTAGGCTACATTTGAGACTAGTACAAGCAATGCAGCTATAGAGACATTCAGGAATTGGAAAGAGAGCCCTAAAAAGCATGTTTTGCCACCAGCTCTCCTTGTATCCCCTATTACAGAAATCCAGGAGATTGCAGATGCAGGCAGGCTGAGGGAGGACCCAAGTCTCCACCTGCGATTACCTACTCCCATCATTTTATGCTAGTAAACTCTGCAATGCAGCAGTGAGTACTCTGCACTTGGGTAAGTGTTTGCTTGTCTCTCGATGTCTGTGCCAGTGAACGTGTGCAGGCAGCAGGGAGCTTTAATAAAGCAAACTCCGCAGTAGACTGCAGAGCAGGCTGATTAACAGTTTCAGTGGTACTGGGGAGCGTGGCAGAACACTCTGTCTCCCCTCCTCCACCCAGCCTTAAACCTGATAGATCAAAGCTTTGACCAGCATCAGGTGGGTAAAACAGGTCATTAACTCGTGGTGCTTTCTGCCTGCTCACCATAGAAAGGCTGCAGGAGTTGCTTAGGATGATCACATACAAAATGTATTTACTGTAGTTCAAAACAGCTTGTCTTCTTCATGCCAAGCCCACCCTTTAAAATGATATTAATTAAGAAAGCAGCTTTAATGCAACAGGCAAATGGCTTGTAATCAGTGATTATAGTAGTAGGAAAGGATATGATTATTCAGCAATTCAGTGAGAAGGGACAAATGCAAGATCTTGTCTTCCCCACACAGCATCACCTGGGCCTTTGACCTGCCCCACTCCCCCTCCCTGGTCTCCAGATCTCAAGGGTGGCACCTGCCTCACACCGATGTCTCTGAGGGACATCTGAGTTAGGGAAAGAAAAACAGATTTCTGTCTCCTTTTGTAATAAACCAGCTGGGAAAGAAGGTATGTTTCCCCAACCCAGTTTTCAGACCAAGGGAAAACAGGACCATGCAGCAACAGAAGGGTGCAGAGTCACAGTCACCCCACCTGTCCTCGTGGACCAAAGCAGGGGAGCTGGTTGGGCTCAGCACCTTGAGGTGGGAGCAAGCCCTGACAGGGTGGAGATGCTGGGTGCAGGCAGGGCAGCAAGGGACAGCCTCCAACACGGAGGAGGACCAGGGCCCCAGTGCAGGGAAACAGCAGGCAGAGAGTGATCAACAAGTAGATTCATGCAGCTGCAGGTTGTTTATGAGAATGAGATGGAAACCAAATTAATAAATTGTCCCAACTGCTGTCCCCACACTCCCACTCAGTGTATTTGCTTTTTTGCCTTCTGTCTTTACTCCTGCCCTCCCACATGAAGAAACAGTTATTTGTTTATATTCCTTGCAGTCCTTTATAATGCCTTATAAAACCACTACCCAGGCTTCTGGGCCAAAACCCCATTTTGCAGCTGTACAAAATGCAGCTTGGAGAGGCAGAGTGACTCAGTTGGGATTTTATAGCAAGCCCACATCAGAACCAGGTTTCAGTACTCATGTTCTTTGGCTCCTAAAATGAACCTTCTTCCACCAGCACCAGAACTTTCCCCTGGAGCTAAAGTTACCCATCACACTGAATTTACTATCTTTCGTCATTCGGTCAGGTATTTGTTTCTTTGTTCTTCAGAGTCCTGGATGTTTCGGGATGTAAAGCTGAGTGTGTACTATTGTTCACTTCAGCTTTGTGCTGATGAAAGAACAAGCACAAAGGAAGGAGAGAAGAGAAGAAAAGGGGGCAACCTTCTTGTATAAAAGGCTCTGAAATCCCGTATGGAAAAACTCTATAGAAGTGAATAAATGTGATTCTAAAAGCCTATTGAATTTAAGAGAGAATAATCTCTTTCCCACATGGTTTTCAAACACCATATAGAGCGGTGCAGTCTTTGAGCATCTAGAGAAAAGAGATCAGACTCTTTTCAGTGGTATGGATTTATCTATATAAAACTATTGCTTTAATTTCCACTAGGTACCTTATGGGAAAGGCCTAGGAAAAAGGATAAAAAGAGAATTAGGAAAGCAATTTTAGTTGGTTTGTTTTAAATTTTGAAGTGGTTGCCAAATAGCAAGCATTATTATTGCTTTCTTCTGTTCCTCAGTGGTATTGTATTTGTTTACTTTGTTTATAGTTAGGGATTTTTTGTGGCAATTACCACTACGGTGTTGGGCAGGGAGTTTTTAGAATAGTGTGAATGCTTTCCTAGATGTTTTTTGAGATGAGTGGCTTATCCAAATCTTTATCTTCACTACACATGGAGGAGGCTGTGGTTGGGGAAAGGCGAAGTCGGTCTTCATAGTAATTTATCTGCTGGATGAAAAAGGAGTAACTGAAACACTGGTATAGATTATATGATCTAAAGACTCTTAGGGGAGGGAGAGAGCTGCAGAAGGCAGCTTTGCAAACAGAAGGCCTTTTCCATGTAGCTGTTGTGGGAGGCACAGGCTGTCGGTCTGCCAGAGAGAGCCCCAGCTGTGCCAGATGTGTAGTGATATAAGCACAGTGAAATTCAACATGGCATTCATGTAGACTAATTTTTCCACACAGAATTCAGGGAAACTATTCCCAAACCCTTCTGCACATATGTGCATGTGTGTAGGTATGTTACATAAAAGCAGTGTTTATGCTGGATGCCCAGAGGAAATATTAAATGACTGTGTGCACTGTTGATGATGGACACAAGAGAGCCCAAAGGCAACTTTTCTATCATAAATTTATGTCAGTTTTTATATGCTACAACATCTGGGTCCAAAATTGGACCTAGCAATCTAATAAGACAGCTTGGTTATGAGCAGTCACTCCAATGTCTTGACCCTGTTAATCTCCCTTTTTTAGATGATGAAAAGCTTGGTCCACTCACTTACAGACTGTTCATTTCGACCACCCACAAGTCATGCCATCTTGCTGGCAGGGGTGAAGTCAGCCCTGAAAGTCCTGGGTACAAATTCTCAGCCACAAAAAATTCCCTGTTGGTGCCGAGGAAATTATCTGTCAGTTGGCATGTGCCATTTTCTCTGTCCCAGTGAGCGGTCCCTTTGCTGCTGGCATGGATGTGGTGAGACACAAAATGCCATCCCTCTGGGAAAGTTCCCTTGTGTCACAGTGACAGGCAGATACCCCAGAACTGCCAGGCTCTTTCCTGGTGGGACAGCTGGGGTAGGAAAGGCCATGGAAGAGGACAGGGGAGGTTTTATGGCCCCTGCCTCTTCCCTTGTCCATTCGGACAAGGCTGGGAGCAAGCAGCCTTTCATCTCCCCAGGACTTTGCTTATCCAGCCATAAAAAATGGATAGCAATCACCTTCCAGAGGGACTGGGAAGCCTTGTTTGGCAATGCTAATAAAATGCTGTGACTGAAAGGGAGGGTAGAAGGGCAATGTTTTAATTAATTATTGTTGATCCTTGAAAAGTGTGGCGGGAAAGGGCTGCTGCAGGGATCATAGTGGCACCTTGGTAGCATACCCAGCTGTCCTGGGCTGCTTTGCTCCCATATACACCAGAAAGCCTTTGTTTTCCTTGTATGCTGGGAAAGCTGTTTCCATAAATTGTGTCACCACACGGCAGCCTGGAATCAGCAGGAAACCACAGAATCAGATAACCTACTGAATCATTTGCAGCTTCTCACCCTTTGGATGGCATTTTTCCGCGTTTATATGTTGTTTCCATTTTATTCCAGGTCTCTGGGTTGATAGAGACCCAGGCTGCTGGACCGGGCTGAGTCCTGTCCCAGGCTGTGGGGCCAGGCTGTCATTGCCGGTGTGTATGGCACAATGGGTCCTGCCACTATGGGTCACCTCAACAGACACAGCCAGGAGGGAGAGAAGCGTTGGTAGTAACACTGTAACACGAGTTAGAATATCTTTTGTTTTGCGTATGGGGCTCTTTCTACAGATACCGCTGGGTTTTGGTCAGCTCCCAAGTGCAGCTCCTGCTTTCAGGCTGCCCCAGATTTCCCGATGGCTTTCAGACCTCTTACAGGCAGCAGGGGCCAACACAGCACCAGGAGCCATTCCTGTTCCCATTCTTGTGCCATGGAGGCTGCACAGATCAACAGTGTGTTCAGTTAGGTGATTAGGGCTCTGTCTCAAGCATCATCATCCACACTGTGAGTGCCAGTATGCTTGGACTTCAATGAGTCAGTGCTTTAGTTTTTAGGTTTTAGTCAAGTTTTTAGTTCATTATGGATTTCTAGGGTTATTAATTAACCCTGTTAATTTTGCTGTTCCATTTCTTAGACAGAAAATCTGAATTAAAGTCTCTGGACTTTTTCCTGTCTGCAGCAACTAGCAGCTGTGCCCTTGTGGGGTGAAGTCATGGGTTTATGCTCTGGCTCTTATCGATGCACGCTGGTATCCATTGCTTTGGTATTCACCTCTTTTCTTACCTTGGCAGGTTTTATGAAAGGCACCGATGAAGCATTTGCCAGCTCCTTTCATGCACTTTGACAGAGCCACGGTGTGTCACAGTGTGAGCTTGTCTTCCCACCTCTTTGCCCCTCTGATGTTTTGCTATCTGCTTGCGAAGGCAAATGTTTTATTCTGAGCGTGCATATTACTGTCTCACTCTTGGTAAACTCCAAAGGATGTCTGTGTATCTCATCATACAACCTGGCACAATATCCTTCCCAGATACTGTTCTGTTTCATTAATATGTTTCTCACTACTACCAGAGCCCAGTAGAGTTGTATTGGGAACAGTGGCTAGAGAGTGCAAAAGACAGTAATGAGATTTATTTTATGTGCGACTTTATGGTATTGAAGAGCTTTATGTATCATCTCTCTGTATCGTTCCCTCTCAGGCTGCTGCTGGTTGAACATGTTCTGTCTGACTCCTGCATCAGCCACACTGTGTCTTGATTTCCACTTAAATGAGTCTCCTACCACTTTAACCCTGGCAGCCTTTGAAATCAGGAGGCCACTGGAACAATAGGCAGAATTTATACTGCTGTTTTCATCTTCACACCAATTTTCAAACAAGAATGAATCAATCTTTAATGGTCCCATATGTGGGACATGACAAAAGACTGCAAGGCTGATTTTACAGACTGGGCTCAGAAAACCTGAGGGATTTGCTGAAAGCCACAGAAAAAATATGGCCCGAACTGCAAAAGAACAAATGAGCTTGTACTACCAATTTTTTACATCCACATCATGTTCCCAGGCCTTTAAACTACAAGGCACTTCATTTTCTGGGTCCTGTATTGCATTATTAACAGCAGAACCAGGATATTTGCTGCCACCTCACTGTGCCAATGATATTCACTGATGTAGCATAGTCTCTCCCTGGAAAGGGAAATTAATTATTGGAAGTTATAGAGCATATGATGACCAAATGCCTGGCAACATGCAATGCCTTGGTGGAGTGCAGGATGTACTTAGGGTGGCACACCAGGAAAGGTCTTTGTGTGGAAAATGATTCCTCAGGCATCAGAAACACACTCTCTTCCTCCCCCATCATTACAAAATGCTACCAAGTGGTTTCCTCGTGGTGCTGAACCTGCTGCTCCTCACTCCTCTGTCTCTCTCCGTCTGTTAACTGAGCTGAATAATTTGTGGTTTCACCACTGAACCACATTGTATCAAGATTTCAGTCTAATATTAGTATGTAGGTTTCTCATTCTGCATATCATGGTACATATGCACCTTAGAGATTACTCTGGAGTTTGGATAATCCTTTCCAAACCCTGTCCACATAATTTTCTCACCAGAAGGGCTATCAAGCATTGGAACAGGCTGTGATGGAGTCACTATCCCTGGAGGCATTTAAAAGACATGTAGATGTGGCACTAAGAGACATGGTTTAATGGTGGACTTGGCAAAACTGGGTTAGTGGTTGGCCTTGATGATCTAACAGGTCTTTTCCAACCCAAATTATTCTATGCCTTTGTGGTCTTTTATATTACTGACATGAATCTATTGTGCTATGACAGCGGGCAGTGAAAATTTGGTTATGCTAGTAATGTGGTAATACAAGAAATCAGACTGACTAAAAATAGTTAACAAATGTGAAGGACTTTTGGAAGTTCTGGAAGGTAAATATGGTTTAAATTCTAGGGAAACACTGAGGGAGCCTACTAACTGCAATTCCAGCTTGGACAACTATATGCTCCCTGAGCTTGGATAAAGGAGTTGTTATGCTTTGCTGTAATAAGCTTCTGAAAAATTAGTTAATTTTTCTGTGGTTCAAAGGTGGGTTATGAAATGAAATTACTAACCATGTAGAATATCCTTACCCTGTGAAATGAAAAGCAGATGATGAAAAAAAACCCTTAGCTTTCAGGTCAGTGAGAATTCCTACAAAACCAAAAACATCCCCCAATGGAACCAGAGCAGGCAGAGTTTTGTAACACAGCTTCTGCTTTATCTTGCACTTGGAGGCAAAAAGGACTCCTACAGAATAATGCAATGGCCTTTAACCAACCCCGTATTTCCTGAATACTCCCAAAAGATGAAGGGCCAGGAAGAACAAACAACATCGAGAAACAGCAGGTTCATCATGTTCTGGCATAAGCGGAAATAGTCTGGAAAGAGCTCTGTCAGTACAGTTTTTCCCTCAACAGATGTGACCCAATATTTTCATTTGGGCAAAGGAAATCATTCTAGTGAAAGACAGGGAATTTAACAAATACTTCTGGACAAAATCACATAATTTGCTAGAAACTAATGAATCATATACATCATATTTCTCTTTCATTCTTTTTACTGGTGCCAACACCCATGATCCACCTCACTTCAGTTTATTAAAGATCAGAGACCCTGTTTAACCTTCAAAGTTAAGGATATTAGGAAGACCCAAAGCTGTCTGCAAATCCTAAAAGAAGTGTACTGTTTTTCTCCATTTAATTTTTAAAATTTGCTTTTCTTGTTTTTCCTATTTGCCATCAAAACTGTGGGAGGCAGTGATGCCTTTGGACTATTGCCCTATATCTTTTCATTCTGACTTTTACTTTCCTTTCTGGTGGGTGGCAGAAGGGCAGCTTTCACCACGTCATTAAAACAGCATTTATTTTTTTTAACTGAAATGTCTCGTGGCGTCTCTCATTACACCTATTAATATAAGACCTCATACCATTCTTAACAGCATTTGGATATTATTATTTTAGATTCGAATCTATACACTTTTGATTTAATACATTAAACTCATCTAATTCCCATATATATATATGTATTACTGCTAGCCAGTCAGTAGCTGAGTAATATATATCTACATCAATGATGTTTTAATGATGCATTGTTCTAATATATCACCAAAAAGATAGTGCTCACATGATAGATTAGTGCCATACATCACTGTAGTGAGGTATTTTTTATGATATATTGCCCAAACAATGTCATTGGAAAGGAAGAAGCGACACATAAGAAATGGTTGGTTTTAATTTACTACAGTTTTAAAACCACTTCTAATATTCTTAACATAATAATAGCTGACCTAGTTTGAAGTGGAAGAGACATGATATCAAAAGAGAGGTCTGAAGCAGATATCTGAAGTGGAATCCAGTGGGTCAGAAGGCATCACGCAGACTCTTGAGATAAGTCATGTATCTATTTATGCCAGCAAACAGAAAGAAAGAACGTGGAATGAGGGGGAACCTCATTTTTTTGGTTTCAAAATGGATATACATCTGCTTAGAGAGGTGGGGCCCCTTTGGCTCCAGGCAGGATGCCTTAGTGGTACAAACTCCAGCTGATTCCATCTATATGGATCCATGAAACACGCTCTCACTGGAGCTGGGGGTGAAAGGAGGTAACATTTTTGATGGGGTATTTATTTTTAATTTTTTTTTTCCTAGGCAAGTAATGCTGATCCACCAGAAAAGAAAAAAGTTCAGCAGAAATATGGCTGTTGTTATGAGGCATAAGTTCAGGCTAACTGTTGGCTGATTAAAAAGGATGATATTTGGGGGTAAGGCTCTGGGCAAAATGCAGCTGGCTTGATCCAACTCTCCTGCTGTTTGGCTTGGCATGACCAGCTCTGCCCTGATACACTGCTCACTTTGTGGCTATGGGGCTTCCAGCTATCCACCTTTTCAACTCACAGCTGTAGTGCAAGACTCAAACCTACGGGTTTGCAGCTTGGACCAGTGGTTTAACCTTTGCTGGAGCAGACATGTGATTGTAGAACTGCACCCTTTATTTGCTCGTGCAGACATCAGACAGTTGCAGTGTGCACAGCTCTGGGGCTGGACCAGCTCCAACCATCTGGGGGGAGTGGAACCTCAGGGTGCAACAGTGGCTTCCATGAGCAAAGTATTTCAACATGAATGCTGAAGGCTCTGATAACTAGTCACATATAGCAAGAGTGTGTATTGGGACAGCAAAAAGACAAAGGTGAAAGAGGAGACAAAAATGAGAGAGCTGAGCATCAAGCTGGCATGGACAGCAGTGGAGTGAGCCACCAGGTTACATGGGTTACATGGGTTACACCAGGTTACTGGTCTAGTGAAAGGTCTCCCTGCCCACAGCAGGGAGATCTAAATGATTTTTAGGTCCCTTGAAACCTAAGCCATTCTATGGTTCTGTGATTCTATAGGCCAAGTAGGACTTGTGAAAACTGCCCTTACCAAAGCATTCCTTCCATCCTATGGCTGCATATACCTTAGTGCACCAAATGAAGATGTTGCAAGACAAGAAGTCCCATAAGCTACCTAAAACTAAAGCTGTGTGCAAAAAGCATTTGTTTCTTCAAGAAAAATACTGCTGCATGTGAAATATGAAGTGCATTGAGTTGTTTGTTAATGCTTTTCTTATATGTGTCCTTCCACTGACATCAGCTGGAACAGTGAGTGAATAATAAGGAAAAAATATAATTATTTGTATTAAAGAACAAAATCCCTGTTCACTGTTAATATCAAGTTATGTAGTTAACTTGTATCTAATGTTGAAAAAAAGACTAAGCAGATACTGTACTCCAGGCAAAAAATATTAGACTTTATTTAAATGAAGTAAACATCTCATTAAATGTCTATTTTTACAGACACTAATGAACATTATTGCCAAAGGAGCAAAGGAAAAAAGACAATTAATATGGTAAAATGTATTCCTTTACAATTTTGAGTAGTAAACCTTTCCTGTGAACTAACAAGGTACAATAAGAAATCCTACTATATTAAAATATCTCTAAGGATGTAAGAAAACTGATTTCTGATCAGCTCAGCTAGAAATTTGACCACACATTTCAGCTTGGTTTTTTAAAAACTCCTACTCTGATTATAATGCACCATTGGAGAAGACAGCGTTATTTATTTTAGGATATTTCACACTAGGAGAGCAGAAACTCTCAACTGCAAGGCAACCTTGAAAAAGGTATGGACATTTGAGCAATAAAGACCTAAACTTTAGAAGTTTTCTTTAACTTCTGCTGGCTCTTTTCAGGCAGAGTAGCAAACCTTTATTCCTACGTGTTCCCACAGGTTGCATGGTGAGATTTGTACTCATTGTGTTCCGTTTGACCTGTGAAATTCAGGGCACAAAGTAATCTTACGCAAAGTCTGCCTGGTATGGAGCTGGGCCTTTCAAGGTGCTGTGTTTCACCATTGATTGTGGGATAGGGCTTATCCCTCCTCATATCTGGTGTCTCCACCACATATTTGAGAAGGCCTTTGCTCCTCATCCAGGCTGTCTCCTGTCTCTTCCCCCTTTCCTAGTTTCCCCTTCCCACCCTTCCTGCTGTCCTGACATGCCATCAGATGAGGAAGCTCCCTGAAGCTGCCCAGTGCAAAGCATAGGTCTGAACTGGAAAAGGGCTCTTTCAGAGCTGCTGGTACCTTCTCTCCTGCCCTATCTGCTTTCACCCTTATTTTGCCCCTCGGCTGTAGGAAACATGGCTTTTGCTTTGCGTATTTTTCCCACATCGTACACAGCACTGTTCTCTGTCAATGATTTGAGAGTTTCCAAGGAATCAGTGACCTCTCTGCAAGCCTGAGGAGCCCCAGGAGCTGTATTTATCCCAGCGGCCAGCTCTCCTCTCCCTGTCAGGCTGCAGCACCACCAGTTTCACCCCTGGGTTTTGACCAGCCATAATATTCTGTACAGGAGGAGGCACAGCTTTGTACACACATCTTGCATTGCTCATCCAGCAGAGCTTGCCTGTGTGGTCACTGGTTATTCACAGGAGACACTGCCTTTGTGTCATCCCAGTGCTGTTTTTCTCTGAGGTGTTGGGTATAAGGCGTTGCTGGAGGCCAGATGCCCAGTGTGGGCAATCTAACCCTCTTCACTTCTGCCTTGGAAATCTAGATCAGTAGTGGCTTATGGTCCTGTGAGCCAGGTGGTTAGCAGGGCTGTTGAATTCATTTCTTGGTCTTTCTGTACATAAATCTAACAAAATGGTTTTACCTTCCTACAGCTGGCACATGTGCCTAACGATTTGATCTTTTGCATTTTAAATATTTATTCTGTATTTAATTTAAACCCTTGAGACTAATCCTGGTGCTTTAACTTAGCCCTCAACTAGTTTCACTGAATCATCTCTGTGACAATTCAGTGATCTTCAACAAACTGGCTTTGTATATTAGCAGGGCCACATCCTTTCTTTATTGGTATTTTGGGGCTATTTTGGAAAGAGCTACTGGTGATTTTTTTAAGTATTACAAGGCATTAAACTGTTGTTTCTGTCTTTGAAATTATAGATGGTCTCCATAGAGACACTGAAGTTCTACATTGCTCTCTTGAATTGCCTGAAGAAGTGGCACTTAGAATTACATTCGAAACAATGCTAATTAGCAAATGCTGAATTTTAAACAAGCTTCACAGCAAGGTTTTTGTTTGATAGAAGCAGCAAACTTGCAATCGACTGACCAAACTGACAACGCTGAACTACAGACAACATGCTATTTAATTATTCATTAGACAATTTACAGGGTTAACTATAATAGGCACCATTCCCTTTTTGAGGAATCACCGAGCCAAGTGTTAAGTGCCTTAGAAATCCAGCATAATAAATAGTTGGAAAAAATAATCAAAATGAAATCTGCTTCCCAAATTGCAGATTTATTGAGGAGGGACAGGCATGAACAAACCTCTGTAGCCATTTGATGAGAATGACACAGCATATGTACAGAATGGAAATAACTTGTCAGGAGCCTAATCCTGCAGATAAAGCTACTGTGAGAGGGTTTGGGTGGAGGACAAAACAGACATTCCCAGTCTAGGATTAGGCCTGGCCAGTGCAAGGTGAAGGAAGATGGAGCAGAGCCCCCCACAGGCCTCTTAGTCTCCCCTTTCAGCCCAGAACCATGGGTGTCTGTGATCCACATGTGTGTGTGTAGGGGCAAATATCCCACAGGTGTGCTGGGGGCCCTGCAAGGGCTGCCTGGGAGGTAAAACCAGACAGATATTTTGGTCACAGCAGAGGTTGGAAACTGGCAGTGGCTGAACAGAGAAGCCAGATGTTGTTGCTAGAACTCCTTAATCTGGCAAGGTGCAAGTAAGGACAAAAAGAAAGCTTTGGAGAAGGCTTTTATATTAGCTAAAATCTTGTCACTTGCAGAATAAGCCATGGGTAAAGGAAATGATTGCAAGAAGGGGGAAGATTTGTGTATCCATGCAGAAGCCACAAAGTGTTGGGAAACATCTTGGACAGACACTGATCTAGGCTCAGATACACTTAGCAAAGTGGAGACTGGAAGTACATGTTTATTCCATCATTTGGTTTGATCTGTGTATTTCTTGTGTTAGCTAAAACAAAGTCTGAGTCTTCTGCGACAAAGCCAGTGAATGAGGACAATGTCCTGCCTCTCCCAAGCCAAAGGAAACTGAAGAGGAAACACTGCTCCCTGTGAGCAGCACTACCTGAACTGCCCCAGGTACTGATTTAGGTGACTAGTTACCTGCAGTTAGATGCATTACAGACCAGGTGAATAATTCTGGGCCACACTTTGCCAAGGTTTATACTTGGAAGAGGACAGGAGGACTGCTGGCACGCTGTGCTGTTTCTCTGGAAGGCAGGGCAACACGAATTGCCACCATCACAGGCAGGAAGCTCAGCCAGCATGGTTATAAGTGTACATTGGTGTAACAGATGACTGCAGAGAGCACTGATCCTTAAACTGAAAAGTATTTGCAAAGAGTACCAACATGATAGTTCAGTTTCAGTAGTAATGTAGTGCAATCACTTACCATCCTGTTTCACTCTCTGTTGGGATTTTATCACTATAATGGGAAACTAAGAGAATTATCATCTGGGATTATCTCTGATGGTCTTGATTTGTGGAGCTAAACCTTCTTCACCTAAAGCATTTAATATTTCTGTAACTCTCTCAAATGCTTCTGCTGCATCAAACATAGCACCACTGTTAATGAAGGATTCAGAAATGGAGAAATGAGCAAATCAGTACACCAGACTTCACCTCACAAACATGTCTGTCAGCCCTCCATGCATACGTTCAGCACTGCAACAGGCATCTACCTACCACCTGCTCTGTGTGGGGAGAGACACAAGTGCAAAACAGGACAACTTCAAAACAGTTCTGCTCCTTTGGCTGGGATGATGCTTTGTATTGTATTTGTATTAGGGGATTATATTTCCTGAGATGAAACAAACAAGTGAGTAGGATGAAATCTCCTATCTAATCAAATGGAATAAAATGTGACTGGTAATGCCATTCCCAGCTATGGTGATACTTCATCCTACTTATTATAGTATATCTACCTACCTATGGGCTAAAACTCAGTATAATAAAATCTTTCTATCTGAAGTGGTTCACAGGCTGTAGTCAGTTATTTTCCTGCTACCACTTTTTCATAGCAGCAGCAACTGCACTTGCCACGAGCATTTGAATGACCTGCCATAGCAGAGACTTGCCCCGCAAACAGTCTCTGTGCTCTGTGGTTCTGTTAAATAATGCCTGTACTGAACCTGACTACAAGAATGATCTCACCCTGTGTATTGTTTTCCATGTAGTGTCCACCATTATTATGAATGCATGTCCTAGAACCCAGAGAAAGGCTCATGTAAAGAAGCAATTATTTCCCTTTTCTCTTCAGCATGCATATTTTATTCCTGCTAGTTTTGTCAGCAGCATACAAAAGCTGGGTGCTGAAGCCTTCAGATTTCTTGTTCTCTCCTGACACTGAGTCTCATACATATCTTAGTCAGGGAGCAATTGGTCTCCTTTCATGTGTCCACTGTAGAAGTATGCATAAGGGAAAGCCTGAAATAGGATGTTTTAATTTGACAAATGGGAAATACAAAGATGCTGGGTTGCCACTGTTGCTGGCTAAGACAGCCCCTCTCAGCAGCATAGGCTGAGTTCAGCACATTTATGTAGGTTTGAGTGAGCATGCAGTTTCTCCTAGTCACCAAAAGGTTCACAAATGATCATGCAAAGAGATGAAAAAAAGAACCTGGTGTTTAACTGCACCTTTCTCTCTCCATTTGTTTGGTGCCAGCTATGTAAATACCAGCTTCCCCATAAAGTAACCGCTGTCTAATGTAGGGTAAGGTCCTGCCTCGGGAATAGCATCCACAACTGGATTTGCCTTACTTGCATGAAAAGATAGCCAGACACTGTAATCGTCCCCAGTCCCCAGACTCCCAACACTATTTCCCAGTCTGAGATGCTCATGGAGAAAAAGAAAAGGCCATGTGGAGGATGAATTGGAATGCTGATCTGGGACTACTTGCTGAGCCTGCACTGTGCTCACTTTTAAGCGGCCTTGGTTGGAGTTGTGTAGCCTTATGAAAGACATCAGCAAAGCAGCCCTGGTCCAAAGGAAGCAGGAAATGGGCAAGGAATGGAGGAAGGAGTCCCAGGAGGCTGAGAGAGCAAGCACAGGTGAGGTCTGCACAGCCAGGGTCAAGGGCTCTCACAAGCTCTCAGGATTTTACGGGTGTAAAACCCCACTGAGACTCAGCTCCTTCTTCCAGTATTTCCCAGCCTAGAAAAGGAGGGACGTGGAGCTGGACCACCTGGCTGAGTGAAATGAATAGAAATGAGAATGAAATGTTTATTGAATAGTTGTATTCACTTTAATGTGTTTTCCTGTTACCTAGAAACAAATTAGCAATTACATCAGATCTGATACCCAAAGAATGCACCTCTGAAACTGACCTGACTGCATGAGTTCTGGCTGCAGCTTGGTCTGCATGTGGATTTGAGAAGCTTGGTCTGTGTCCAAAAGCAATCTGAATCCCAATAGTGCTTGTTGTTTTATAAGAGTGACTCTAATTGCTGAATTAAACAGAAATAAGAAAAAAAAAGATAAAGCATTCAAAGAATTTTTAACTGTAATAAGGCCTGCTTGATATGTCCATACTTAGTATTGAAGTGACCCATCATTTGGACTCATCATTTCAATCTACTTTGGTCCAAGAACTGTGAAGCAACAATACTTTTAAACAGAAGCTATACCACAATACATTAAAAAAAGAGCTCACTCTCTCAGAGCTGAAGATGTCTCCTTAGACTAATGTTCAGCTCCTATATTTTCTGGCTTTTGGTTGATTTATCCATGCAGCCATATTATCATTTTATGTTTCATTTCCTAGCTTTCTAAAGGAAACAAGAAAAATAAAAATGCAATTTAATGCACTCCACAATGACTATTTAAGCATTACATCATGAGAAAGGCTGTCACTAACTAGTAAGTGCTCCCAATGATGACAGCATTACCTAGCAACTGCAGAGAAGTTATTAACCCTTTTGTGACTACTATATCCACCACTAAAGCTGGAAATACCTTGTAGCAAACAAATGTGTATGTCCAAATGCCTGCAAAATCCCCGAAAGCTTCTTCCATCTTGTGATTATGGTGTGAACATTTTTCTCTGTAATTCTGAAAAGATGCCCAGTTCAGTTCTGCAAAAGGACATATGAGGACCACATGGCTGTGCAGGCAGCTTCTGAGAAAGAAGGGAAGCGCGGTGAATCATTTTAATGCTACGTGTGCAGACACAGGGTGATACAGGGTTTTTTCACTAGCCTGAAGAAGGATGACTGGTTAAAATATTACCAGGACTCTCAGGAGGTTTACAGTTATTATTTGAACAGGTCATGAGGCTTTGCAGGCCTCCTGAACATCATCCAATGTTTTAGAGAACACAATATGTTCATCCCATATGCTGCAAAGCACAAAGAGGCAGCTGTAAGTCTTAAATTTAAGTAAAATTTATGTGAAGGAAGCAAAATTAAACCTAAACCCTAATATAATTTACATGGGAATGGGCAGATCCTGAGGGATGAAACACCTTGGGGGCACCTCCCAGGCTCACATCCTCTCCTGACAAATGCTACCAGTCCCTGAGTTTGTGCAACTTCCAGAAAACTCCTGGAATGGCTTTTGCTGCAGGACTGAAATCTGAAATCCACACTGGGAAACAGAGCAAAGACCTCCACTGCAGCTGCAGTACAACTGCATGCCAGGAAACCAGCAGCAGAAGCAAGTGCTGCAGACAGGAGGAATGTGGGAGAGGCACCAAGAACCAGGTCTGGACACTAAGGACTAGACTGGCTCCCAGCAGGACAGCATCTCTGTGGACTGTTATCTTCTTAAGATTCAAGACCACGCCATCTTTTCCTGTGTGGTCTTGCACACAATGTTCCTGTCCAGAACGAGATTGCAAGACACAAACAGAGCTCAAACCCTGATATTTTCTGTGTGAATAAAGAGTGGAGGAAAAAGTGTGTGTCCTGTTTCCCATGCCTCATTAGTCAGGTTCCCAGGTCCTCAGAAAAACCTCTATGGTCACAGCAGCAGACTCTGTCCATCTTCAAATACTGCCTTTTTTTCTTTTTTGTTTGAATATATATGCACAGTAAAAACCACAACAGCCCAATTTGTAGGTCTTTTCTTAAATTGCATGGCTTGCAGTAGCCATGAACCAAGCAAACCAGGAGATTAAGCAGGTGTGAGGAGAGCAAGAAAAATCCAGAAAAGACTAGCAAGAAGAGCACAGTAAGTGCTTTTCAAATCCAACAAAGATGGTCTGGACAAACATCAGTCTAATTGGAGCAATTCTTCAGTATTTTATTCCAAATAAATAAACTGTCCAACTCTATTATATGTGACATTGTGTATTTGTTCCAATGATCTTTAACTGGGTAATGGGACTACACTGCTTTGTGTGTTTTCATTCCAAATGACTAAAACAAGCTTTGTAAAATCTCCCCAGAAAAACATGATGTCCTGTTAAATCACTACTCCAATATGATTATAAAAAAATCTGACTCTTATTACTCTGTTAGTTTGTCACAAGCTGTAATAAAGCAGAACAATAACTAGCCAGCACAAGAGTGATCATTTCCAGCAAAAGTGCAGAGAAGCAGATAGGACCTAATTTGTGTTCTGCAAAGCCTCAAGCTTGCCAGAGGCTGACACTCTCCCTCTCGCTGACTTCCCTAGAAATCTCTCAGCATTTCATAGGATTGCAGAGCACCTGGTAATATCGACCTCATCAGTGCAGTTCCAAGTACTCAGTGTTCACATCGGCTGGTAACATAAATTACAGCTGAGGGGATACAGTATTTGTAAGAGCTAATCCAAACACTAGTGAACACCTTCACTATTTCACTGGGTCAAAAAAGTGCACCCACTCAGCCATCCATGAAGGTATCACCTCATAGCCATGCGGATCAAGCCATGTAGAATGATTTTTAAATATTTCCACATCATATAATACGTACATACATTGAATCCACCGATCTTGTTGCCTACAAATACTGCTGATGCCTAGGAATTTACTAAGCCATCCACAGAACTTTTTGAACTGTCTTTAGGATCTGAGCCAAACTGCAGATCCTGAGCCTTCTTTGATGCTAGGACCACTTTTATAGCACCCAATTACAGTTGTTTTTCTTACTTTAACTAACCAGTTTTTTAATAGCAGCGAGATACTTGTTAGACACCCATGCATTTCACTGTGACAAGGTTATTGCACAGTAAATTTTTAAAATTCATTTGGTCTGTGACCTTGCATCCTCTAACATCATCCAAGTAGGCACTGGATTTACAGAATAGCACTGCATTGCCTGCAGCATCCAGACACCTAAGCCCTTGCACCTCACACAGAGACACTCATTAAAAAACTGGCCTGATGGAGTAGAAAATTTAAAAAAAAAATGGAAACTGTTGTTGCAAAGTAAAAAGTGGCCCAAAAAGGGCAATTCCATTAGTACATTTGTTAATGTAAAGCAAAATTAGAACTCTAGTGGAGACTTTCAGTAGAAATCATAAATGAGCAATGAAGATTCTGGTCTTTTCAAGTGCCATGTTTTTCAGTAGAAAACTCACAACCATTTAACAAATTTGTTAAATTGTTAACATAATGAATTTGTTAAAGGAAAGAGACATGGCCAGTTTTTTTCCTCAATTAAAGTCAATGGGATTGCACGTATAAGTCAACTATAACTTGAAGTGACATTCTGATAATGTTAAATTCTCATTGAAATTCTGTATTAATACATCTGTTGTTCTAATGGATAATTTTATTCTTTGTGAGTGCAAAATTCCCTGTTTTCATCATAGCACACTACATTGCCTAAACACATCAAGAAAACATATATAACTTCAAAATTATGCACTGTACAAAATTTTTAAAACTCCAACTGCAAACCCAATGCCATCTGAGCAACCTTATTCAGAGGGAACTGCTGGGAGACTGATAACTTCTCTATTCATCAAGGGAAGTCTTGAATACCCAAGAAAGAGGCTGTATTTTTTTCCAAAGTAATTGTCATTCTGCAACTTCTGTTCTCTTTTCAACTGGGATATTACTGACTTTGAAAACCTGGTCCCTGGATAGTCTGCAAGGTATGAGTTAAACTAGAGAAAATATTTTATATAACTTTATATTAACCCTAGTGTTGCATAATGAGGTGATTAGAACACCTCACATATATTCACATATCCTGGAACTTGTCCACTTTGCCTTTAATTTCTTTGGTAATTTTCTTTTTAAAGGAAAAAGAAAAAAAACTTATGGGTGAAGGCCATAACTGTGATAGTCAAACTCCCCCATAATAATAATAATCTTGGAGAGTGACCAACCCAAATATATTTGCTTCAAAATTGGTATTTCTCTTTTCATTTTATTTTCTAAGTTAGAAAGGTGTGAGAAAAGGAGATTATAATGGAAGCTGGGTTTCATTCTTAACCACAGCAGGTACTGGGAAGATCTCACAATGATTTATGTGCATATATCTTGTATTTCATTTCCCTATCTTTTTAAATGAGTTGTGAATAATTCAGGCAATGACTGTTTGGATAACAGAGTTTGTGCACCCTGAAGATTGAAATCTTCTAATTACCCCATAACAGATACAGCTTGGAAGTCGTAACACCAGGTTCCCCTATCCCACCTACTCACAGCCCAGGGCTCATCCCTATGCATGAGCCCTTTGCTATCCAGCTCCCAATTAGTTCTCAGCTTGTCCTTCAAGACATCCAACAAGGCTGACAGTGAAGATAACATTCATAAGAGGCCACTTGCCCTGGGGGAAGCCAACTGTCAAACTTGTTCCAGCAAAAAATTAAATATTTGCTGTATGATAATAACATGCCTGTCACTATTGCCTCAGATCAGCCTTCAACCTCACCAGACAGAGGGTCATAAATCCTTATTGAGTTCTTCTTTTTATTTCCCATTAAGTCCTCCTCTTTGAGCATTAGCTCTTGAGCTCATTGACCTGAGTACACACTTAAGAAACTCTGTTAGTTATCCAAAAAAAGATAAAATGAAGACAGGCAGAAGCAGAGTTAATCACTTGGACGTACAGAAATAATGTGGCAATGCTGTTTATATGCAGGCAGCCAGTTCCCTAATAGCATCACTGCAAAATACTCAAGGTTTTTTAACTGGGAAAAAAACCCCTCAAAACAAAAGAAGGGAGCTGCATGAGATAGACCAAATTTGGTGGATTTGATTGAAAGCTCTTTTGCTTAGTTTCCTGTGGGCATAATGAGCATGATCTGTAATTGCTACACAATATTTAAAAACTAAGGCCAAATTAAAGCCAAAAAATGAGAAAATTTTTCAGTTAGGAAAGGGAGACTGATTGGACAAAGGAAAAACAACCATTTTGCCATAAAGCTCCTCCTGAAGTACACTATAATTGACAGTCCTGGCTACTTAACTTCTCTTCATGTGCCACAATGGAGATGAGAGATAGGCTTGGCATTGGTATTTGGAGATTCAGGTCACCACACAGTCTACTCCATTTGGTAAGGCTTGAGCAAAAATTAGCCTTTTTTTTTTCTCCCATGGCTACTCACAAGAGTGGTGGCTCCAGAGCTGTGCTCTTCCGCTGCCAGGAAAACTTTCATTTCCAAGGTGGGTTTACCTGGGGACTGTAGGGAAATTCTTGAAACAACAGGGGCACGGCGAGCTCCTACAGTGCTGGGACAATCCTGCATACTTAGGCCTCCACGAGCCCTGGCGAAAACATCCTGGCCTTGAAGGAGAGAAAGAATGTAAATAGAGGGGCCCTAAACAGGAGCTGAGCCGGACATGCAAGCCACGAGCACAGGAACAGGGGGGACGCGTGCTGCCCCAGAGGTAGCCTATGGGACAGGAGCACTGGGGGCGTGAAACACTTTGTTTAACCAATCACGGGGATTTACTCGGCGTGTGGACACTTTGTAAGTGGATAAAAGGGAGCTTAAAAATGTAAGTAAAGGACTCATTCACCTTACTTCTATGAAGACTCGTGTGTCTGACTCTGGGACCCTCTACAGGGGACTCTCCAACCCATTTGTCCTTCTAGAATTATCCTGTGATTTAAATGTCCTTTCTTTTCTGGCATTTGATTTCCTGATAACTTTTATAGAGATCAATCATAAAAGTATTAAAGATGTTCATATTGATCCAGAAAGGAAAAAAACAGGAACCACAAGACTGACACAATATAAACAGCTGGGGGATGGAGAGGTTTAAAGGTGTAAAATTTCTCTTTGCACATGAATATCAAACATACTGTGTTTCAGAGGGGGATAGCGGTGTTTCACTTGATTAACAAGAGAGAGGCCACTAATAAAGTTTAAATCTGAATTTGCCAATTGTTTTTGATGGTTCAGCTGCCAATGTTTCATTCACAAAGCTGCATACAGCCAGCATCCAGTCGTAAGATGTTTCCTTCCTTGTGTTTATATTCCAGGCGGCAGCACTGGGAGCTCCTGAGCAGAGACCAGTTTCCTCCAGTCCTTCACACCTGCCAACATGCAAATGTCCTGTCACATTTCCCTGGGCCAGACAGTTGTGTGTCATGGGCCAGTGAGCTGCAGGTGCCAGGTTTGGGGCAGCAATCAGCTGGCCACAGGATCTGGCCCAGTGGCTGCTCTGCTCCTGTGGGCACAGGGAAGTTTTGGCTGGGCGGGAAGGAACCGGCTCCATCACTGACTTCCTTGTGAAGAACAATAAAAGCAGTGACTGGGGAGCTCACACTAGCCTGTTTGCTTGAATAATGATATCAACAATAACAATAAATCCCCTTTTCCAGCCCAGTCTTGTGGAGCAGCCAGAATGGACTTTAAGGATGTAATTCCCAGCAGCCAGAGCATTGTGTGGGGCTCCCACGCCTGGTTTAGGCTGGGCTCATCAGCTGCCAGTGCTGATGTGAGCTGCAGAGTGCTTGGCACAGGCTGCAAAACCTGTCCAGGAAGGGACTGGTGCCCATCAGGTACCTGAGCCCAAGTCTCCCGCAGGCCAGCATGTGTGTCACCACAGCAGTGAGTCCCTGCCCCTCCACAAAGGGTGACAGTGAGGACACTTGGCCAAACCTTGTTGGTTGACCAGCCCCTAATCACCACTGCAACACAGGAACCTTGGACTCTGTTTGCAGGGCGGCCTGCAGAGCCATGTCCTTAAACTTCACAGATGTGTGCCCTCAGTCTGCTGAAAATGAGGACATCTCTTTAGCAGCTGGAGTATCACAAGGCTGGGAGACAGTAGGTCTCCTGCCATAGCAACATCCATGAAAGGGAAATAGGCAACCATAGGTAAGGCAACATTTCAAGGAGGTCTCCTCTGTAGACTAAGAGCAAACATTTGCTGGCAGTAACTCAACTTGCAAGTTGCATCCGAACCGATGAACTTGGGCTGGATGTTTCTGCACCATATTCCATTCTCTAGGCCATTTCCTAAACTATTCAAAATGAGGAAAGTGCCTGCATTTGATTTTGCCACTAAGTGTTAATTTGGGACCTGCTATACCTTCTTTGTAGTCTCCATTTTGCTAGTTTTAAAACTGGTGGGATGAAATAGAAGAATAGGGCCAGAGGTTAAAAAGGAACTGGAAAATATACTTCTGTCTTTTAAACCGCTCATAACTGTTCTGTTATGTTTTAAGCTCTCATCTGACAGTTTTCAGTCAACCAGCTCATATTCAAGCTTAGCCCCTTGTAAGGTTTCAGTCCTAAACTGTGGTCTGCTAATATTTTAAAAATTGAGGAGAACTGCATGTGGGCAATAACTGGATATAGAGAAAACACCCTAAAAAATAATACTCAGCTTGAAAACATGGATTGCAGCACAGGAGACAGTCAGCTTTGAATATTAGGCAGAAAGCCAAGCCATCCCTAGTCATAGCTGAAACTGGAAACACAAAGGATTGAATCCCACTCCTCCCAAGTCACTGTTCCCTAAACCCTTGCTCAGCTTAATGCAGGCTGTGGCAGCTTTGCCTATGCAGCAGGGCTGCTATCATTTTCGTAGGTTGCATTCCCAAGGCCATTTGAATGTTTCATGGTTTTTTTTTTATCTATTTTAGATCTTCCCTCACACACTTCTGCCCCCACTTGCCTCTATTCTCTGCAGGGATTCTCCCAGAGCTGGCTCTACAGAAATCTCTCATAATTCTTAGCGGAGCTCTTCTGTGCAAGTGCTTTGCCAAACACACTCATTTTTTATTCCTCCCTAAGTCCATCAGTCAGGCTTTTCTACCTTTGTTTATATAGTAACACCTTTTTCCTCTTAAATCTTTCTTCTCTTTTTGTAGAGGGTATAATGAAAAATTAAGTTACACCACAAAACCTCATTTTGTAAAACTTTGTCTGACCTAGATTGCCAGAATCAAAGAAATTCTGAACTTATGATGAATCTGCCTTGTTCAGCTAATCATGCCTAATTGCCAGAGTTCACGGGCACTGAGCTGTCAGTACAGGAACAGAACAAAATGATCAGAGAGTGGTGCTTTCACTGGTTTGTGCGAAATTTTCTTATTTGGAAACATAAAATTGAGATAAAATTTGCTGGAAGGTGATAAATTTGCAAAATGGGTCAAATGGCAGACTGAAATATTTAACAGCAACCTATTCACTCAGCAGGGTGTATACCCAATTCATTAAAAAATCTGCAGGTAAGAAGACTTTGCCAATCTAATAGAGTAAAACTGAAGAGATTAAATAAATTCCCAAACTAGCAGTCAACAGTGTGCAGTCAGAAATAGCTCTAAAAAAATGATTCCATTTTCTCACCAATTCAGCTATATGACCTAATGCTGGTTCCAATTGTTATTGTATTAACTGTTCATATTTATTTAATTTAGAATTTGGTCAAGACAATACCTGGCATGCTGTAAATCACTAAAAATACCTACATTGCCATACAAGTAGATTATATGACCTCTGAGTAATACCTTAGGAACTAAAGCTGCATGTGAGATTCAGTATTGTTCTAGTAATTAACAATCTGCAAACAGATTAGCTTCATACTTCATCCTTCAGGTAATAACATCATTTGACTGGCAGTGTGAAGTAGCTTGCATGTGATGGATATTAATTGTGAATAAGAATTTGAATTCTTCCCTATCCTAATAAAAAAAGAAACACTAAATTACATTCCATTATTTCACAGTAGACAATGTACTGCAAAAGTCTGAAAAAGGTGCCTAGCTATATATATTTTATTAGATATTACTTTTTCATTTATACATACTCACTAGTGGCAACAGCTTTGCTATGAAGAAGCTTTTTGCTACATCAGAGAAGGAAGGTTATTTTCCACCAAATAGCAACTACCTAGTGCATAGAATCAGGTCCAATGTGTTTACATATAGAGTACTAAAATGACATTATTATAAATATTGCTTCATGAAACTTCAATCTACCACAATGATTTAATGTCAGTGCAATAAACCTTTATGTGACTTTTTGTGCAGGCATACTTCTGCAGTTAAGAGCTTCTTACTGGTTCTTCTTCTGTGTGGGTACTCCTGCAGTCGTTTAGCAAATAGTAACTAATGTCATAATCTAAAGCTGCCTATTAACAGAATTAGGTTCAGTGAGGTGGTCTTTGTAGAACGGGTAAATTGTGCCATGACATATAAGAAGAGATGGAGATTAGGTAAGAAGGTAAGTCAAAGGGAAAGGAGAGTTGCTAGGAGAAGAGGGCTGGGAGGGATATCTGTGTTGGTCCCAGGTATCACTTCCCTCCCTGTCTCAGACTTACTCTGCACCACATTACAGCCCTAAGTTCAAAACTTAATGTATTGATCTTTGCTGGGAACAACCCATGTGCAAAGACTATAAATCTGCCACGTTTTAGGCCCAAGATGGCTGGATATCAGTGGTGGATGAAGTGAGTGCTTAAGCTTACATCTAGTATGATTCTGCTCAGAAGTGGACAGCAAAGCTCTTCTTGAATGCAAGAAGATACGAGAGTGGTGCAGAAGATATGAGAGTGGGGCACTCCACGTTTACAAAAGCAGTAACTCTTCTGAGACAAAAGCAGCGTTTCAGGAAAGTGGTGAGGCAGAGCAGTGGACCCTCATGGCCAGCACTCATGACCAAGGTAGACTTCCAACAGCTGTCTAACTCTGGACTAAGTATCCCCAGCTTGAAGCTCGAGGCAACCTACTCTGTATCGTTTTCTTTTGCAACCACAGCTCTCTGCTGCTGTGAGTCAGGCAAGCTGGGCGAGGCTCAGATCCACACTTGCAACCTGGGGCCTGAGCAGAGCATAGGAAAACTATCTTCTATGCCCTGACCTGAGTGATCGCCCTGTCTTAGGCAACGCAGAGGATGAAGTTGCTTGGTGAGAAATCAACTAGTTAGGACAAAAAGTTGGTGCTTGTGAGATCTGGAAGAAGATATATCATTGGCAGTCCTCATTAGTGAGAAAAACAGATGGGCTGATGTACTGCTTTGGGCTGAGGTAGAGTTCATTTTCTTCACAGTTGCTCGTATGGTGCTCAGTTTTGGACTTGTGAGACACAAAAAATGTTGATAACAAAGGGATGTTTTAGCGATCAGTAAGCAGTGCTTGCACAACACCAAGACTTTTTTGGCCTCTCATCACACCCCACGAGTGAGCAGGCCAGGGGTGCACAGACACTGGGAGGGAACACAGCTAGGAGAGTCGACTTCAACTGTCTAAAGGGAACTGCCCAGAGAAATCATGGTTGCCCCATCCCTGGCAGTGTTCCAGGCCAGGCTGGATGGGGCATTGAGCAACCTGGTCTAGGGGAAGAGGGGTGGGAACTAGATGATCTTTTAGATCTCTTCCAACTCAAACTGTTCTATGATATTCTATACCATATGGCATCATGCTCAGCAACAAAATCTGAGGGAAAAAGAAGGAAGGGAGGATGTTGTTAGAGTCGTGTTTGTTTTGCCAAATAATCATTATGTGGCATAGAGCCCTTCTTTCCTAGGGATGGCTGAACACCTGCCTGCCCATGGGGAGTAATGAATTAATTCCTTGTTTTGCTTTATTTGTGCATGTGGCTTTTACTTTCCTGATCAAATTCTCTATATCTCAACCCACGAATTTTCTCACTTTTATTCTTCTGATTCTCTCCCCCATCCCACTGGGGAAGGGAGCAAGCCAGTGGCTGGTAGGCCTGAGTTCCTAATCAGGGTTAGCCCATGACAGCAGAGATGAAAAAGGAGCAAGGACTCCTAGTCCTTGCTAGGACTAGGAAAGGGACAAGGAAACCTAGTAAAGTCTGAGAGACTCAAGGTGAACCTGACATGGGTAGAGAATAAAATGGAGAGGAAAGGGGCAGACAGAACAGGAAGAGGACAGGAGGTATGGGATCATGGTTACAGGGGATGGGAGGAAAAGCTCAGGACCATTAAAGCACAGCCTCCTGCAGAGGCCTGAGCCGGTCCCACAGTCCTGAATCCACCTTTCCTCTGCAAACCGGTGGGCAAAGCGCTCCCTCCCCATATTTGGTTGGCTGAGGAACCAGAAGAGCTTTGATTGCTGTCCCTCTGTTACCTCAAGAGGTCACAGAGGTCAGTGCCAAACCCAATGGCAGCAGCTCAGATGATGACTCACTGAGGTGTCACCATGATGCCACACAACTGAGTTTCCTGTGCTGGGGGTGTAGTTCTGCTTTCCCTTTTGTGGTAGTAAATTACAGGATTGAAACAGCAATGAAAATAAGAAGTTATGCTGGAAAGCACAAAGTCCTGGAATTAAGGGGGTTTGCCACTTTTATTCCCCTACTTTCCTTTCACAACTCATCGCCACCACTCTATTTTGTGGTCCTAGCATGAAATCACCCTGTTTTTTTCAGTTTGTTCTCTTCCCTGCTGCTCATGACATGAATTGGTGTGGTGCAATTAAAGAAATGTTGCATAGTTGATGTGTTTTCTTCTTTTGCATAAACAAGGCAATGCATCGTGAGTGATACAGGGGCTGAAAGGAGCAAGCTGACCTGCTGGGCAGTGCAGGCCACTGCTGCCCTGGAAAACAAGCACTGGTGGTCTCTGCAGGGAGCCCTGTGTGGGGTGGGATGGATGGCTCAGACTCAGCTGTCTACAGGCAGTCGCTTCCTCCAAGCATGTTGGACAACAACGGCCTGACCCAGGAGCTTAGACTGGTTTTCAGACTTGAAAGATGCTCTTACTGACAAGGTGTCTTTGTACCACACATAAGGCATGGTTATGATTCTGACAAATGAAAATGTCTCAGATTGAACTCTCAGAAATACTGCCTTGGACTTCAGTGCACCTCAGCTCCTTTGTTTGGTGAGGATAAAGCATGTCCTCAATTCACTGTGTGTCCTTAAAAGAAAGAAGCATTTGTGAAGCACTCAGATACCTCAGTGTCATAGGAAAATAGTAATTCTGACTTTGGAACAAGAGCTGGGTAGTGAGTAGTGACTAGGGTATGGATGGAATGTTGCATTCAAAAGGAAAGTTGCAATGAAATATTCAATAGACTAATGGAAAGATGCTGAGAGCAGTATAGAGTGAGACAAGAGAGTGTCATGATGTTTTGCAATCACATTTGCAATAGGCCAGTCTGGAGTTCCATGGATAACCTTAATTGTTCGGGTTTTCTTTTAATTTTGAGTACTTAGTACTTAGTTTTGTAGCCTAAGACCTATTTTTGTGCAATAGTATTTTCCATGTGTCCAAGTGTTTAATATAGAAAATAGTAACCTGAGCTATTTAAGAAATTGTCTTCCTCTAGAAATTAATTTGATGCAAAATAAATCAGAATATAAATTTTCACATGTTAGCTATGCTTTTGTAACTGTACTATAGAGCAAGGTATCTCCTTTGGTACTAAAAATATGTTTTACTCACTGACTTAATTTACTGATTGAATCTTGTCTTTAATTCAGCTGTGTAAGGTGAACAGTATCATGCACACTGATTGTCAGGGCAAATGATATATTTGTGTAGAAATTTTTATTTATTAATATCTAAAGAAACAAATGAGTTATTAGGAAATATCCATCAAATTTTTTGTCAAAACCCTTGAGAAACTAATTTTATTGATGTTGCACAGAGATTCCTAGAGGGCTAAATACTCTGGGCTAAAATTTCACTTCACCAGATAGTCAGTAAAACCTTTCTGAAATTGTGGTTATATTTTGTCTCCTAACAGAACGTCTGGAGGAAAATTTTTTTTAAATATTTTTTAAGAAAGCTGAAAATAGGCAGAGCATATTTCGTAAGTTCTGAACAGAGCAGGCTTACAACTTTTCTAGGCTGTATATTTTCAGGTAAATGTGAAGCTAGCATGGAGCAGGGGGAGTTATGGGGGGCCAGAAAAACCGGACAAACCGAGTAACAGCACCACTGCTAAAAAACCTTAATGCCCAGGGAGCCCACAATTAAGTATTTATAGCCTTATAGACAACAAATACTCTGCAGGACAAGACTACAAAGCAGTCCCATGCACAGGTATTTTTGCTCTCCCTCCATCCATTTCTTTCACCTTACCCTTTTTCAGAATACTTACTACAGCATTATTATTGCCAATACCACTGCAAACTAGTAAAATGGGGAATGCTTTATAATGCCTTTTAATGGATTTCTCAGTTGATTCAGTTGGTTCCTATTCAAATACTGTGTTCATTTTAAATGCTACAAATTTTAGGGCAAGCAAGACTTTTGTTCAAGAATCTGTTTTTCAAATGCATCATATTTAGAGATCTAGAAATAAAAAATATTCTGAAATAATTCTGATTAATTTTTAGATGATTAGAAGAGTTTTCATATTGTACTTCAACCACTATTTTAGGAGTTGCTTTTGTCAGGAAAAGCCTGCACTATGAATAATTCTTTCAGTATTTCTGTGGATGCTGACTTCTAAGGCAACTGAAACGAAAGCAGATCTTCAGAGGAGATCTGTGCAAGATTTCCCAGTTAATGAAACTTCTATGAAAGATCAAAACAAGAAGACACCACAAACGAGGCTGTGATACTCACAGCCAGGCAGATCTAGCTTTGTCCATCACCTAGAGGGATGCTGGAAAGGACAACTTGCAACCTCTTTTGAGGGTCACTGGTGGCAATGCTGGCAGACCTGCTTCTCAACTTTGTTTCTGTAGCATTGCTACACGGTGCTGGTCTCCACAGGGACGTGGGAGAAATTTAACCCCCTGCTGCAATACACTATTTTTTGTAATAAATGCTTGCGTTTTTTTCTCCTGGAGTTTAATAGTTTGAGGGCCAAAAGGGCTGTGCTGTACTCTGACGTGTGCTCTGCTCCCAGTTACAGTCAGAAGTTGGATAGAGAGTGACACACTCATTTACTGCTAGATAACAACTGTGCTTAACTATCTGTGAGACTGCAAGAGGTTCTCTTGGTGTCTACCTAATCAGCAGCTCTGCCTTTATTGGGACACTTGTTCAGTTCAAAACTCAATTTATTACTATGAAAGAAATTACCAAGTCTTTCAAACATCCTCTGACTGCTTCCCTAGGATACTCACTGATAGGGGTTCTTAGAAAATATAAAATCTGCTAAGTACTTGAGCCTTCATGCAGTTTCTTTAGAAAACAACATCAAGAATCTTTGGAACCCCAGTTCATTACACAATTCATCATGTAATTCATTACTTCATAATCTTGTATTTGGATTTTAAAAAAACCCAATACCATTAATATTTTGGAATTGCAATGCTGTTAGGAAAAAATCCCCACACAACTTGGTATGTTTGTCTTGCTGATTTTAAAGATCCACCCACCCTACTTGAAAGTATGCTATTTGGTTTCCTAAATGTCAGTCAGGAGAACCAGGGCATCAGCCTTCACTCCTTATGTTCACTTGACAGTTGCATGTCTGTGTATCAGAAGAACATGCTGTGGTTCTACCAGTCCTACGTCAGATGTCACTTAGTAAATTGAAAAAAAACCCCCAAACAACAATAAAACACTGTAACCCAATCCAACCAAACAACCCCCCCCCCATCAACAAACCAACCAACCAACCAAAAAAAACCCCAAACCAAAACAAAACCATGAAACAAAAAGAACCTAAACCCTAATTGGATTGCAGAAAAACAAGTGTTCCAGTTAGTTTCATGGCAGGGGAAAAGCGAGCTCTATCAACTCTGGTATTTCTAAACCCCAAGACTGTGGTTTTGTCATCTGGGAACAAGAATCTGTGTTCACATCACGCATGTGCTGCAATCCAAGGACCAAGGACACAACCTCCCCCCGCCCCACACTGCCCTGGGCAGGGAGCAGCCACAGCACTGTCCACGGCCCACAGAAAGCCCCACACCCACACGTGCATCTAAGGCATTCATAAGGTATCGGGTCCTTTCTTGAACAGCTTTTTATAAAGTCTGTGCTTCTGAAGCTGTGCAAGTGTGACAAATGGTTGGGTGTTAAGAATTCTCGACATCAGTAACCCTCCCCACCCCTTGCTCCAGCCCACCCCAGCAAACAGAACAAATGCCCCATAGCTGGAGACGTTTCGATGCCTGAATTATTAATAAAATAAGCATGATAATGAATAATCTATGTTAAGCATTTTCTTACCCTTTATTTTTTCATTATGATCAGAAGAGGAATATGATTAACAGCAGTTTAAACTTTAGCAGTACAATTTCAGTATTAAATATAAAACTACACTGCAAGTTGATGTGTTTTAAAAATGGTTATGTATACTCTAGCCTTAAATTTATGTATCAAATACAAGTAACTCAATTGTTTCTTGCCTTGACAATTAACATATCTAACACGTTTCAACAAGCCAGACATCCATCTTTTCCATTAAAAAAAATAAGCAAGCACACCATATCTTATTCATAGCAAGGGGGGTTAAAGACTCAACACTTTCCTGAGTGTTGTGCAAAGAATGTCAGTTAAATAAATGTAATGATAAACCTAAAGCTAAGCTGGAGGACCTTTTGATTAACTTCATATTTCATATATTATTTGCATCAGTTGAGAGCAACATGAGTTACAGAACTTCCATGAAAACAAGCCACTTACAAGCGGTGTTTAAGCTTGATCAGTTTATTAAAAGGATTATATGACACGGTTGCCTGCAATAGCAGGGGACTGGATCTGATGACCCAGGAAGTTGTTTCCAGTCCCACGTTTCTAAGCCATGCACCAAGTGTATCCAGCCCACACTTTCACATTTGGAAAAAGCCAAAGCCACACACACACACTCACAGGAAAAAAATTTAAAAAAAAAATAATTAAAAAAAAAGACCTTGATGACACCATTTCATTTTTCTAGTTATTCACTATGCAGAAGGGAACAGAGCTTAAGTCCTGTACAGAGGATACATTTACTCGAGGTTGATGTGGTACTGAAGTCAGTTAATAATTAGATACCTCCAGGCAGATTCAGTTACAGGGCATACCAACACTGCACACTGCCAGACAATTTCTAATCCAGCCAAGAACCTCTTGCAGGAGGTCTCTGCTAGCAAGCACAGAGCACACTGAGTAAGCTAAAAGCAGCTGTTCTTAGGTGAACTACCCTACCAACCATGAGTGAAAGACAGATGGTAAGAAGCATTTACCTACTAGACAAGATCTCTGCATACCCAGGCAGAAGTAATTAGTTCAGAGCTGCAACCATTGTTCCTACCTTGCCTGTCTCTTGAGGACTTTCTCTTTAAAAGCTGGTCTACAGAATCAGTGCAGCCATTCTCAAGCACTACTAAAGCAGCAGTTTGTAGCTGCTATGCAAGACTCTACTTTCAAATGGAAGTCAGACATTCCCATCATTGAGGCCAGTTTGCTAGGACAGCGCTCACAGCCACAGCAATAAGCCTTTGCAACAAATAGATACCTACGCAATTGCCTACATTCAGCCCATCTAACTTTTAGGCACTTGGTTAAGGTGTCTGGGTCCCTTGTCACCCAGAGCTCCCCCCACTCCCAAGGCGGGGGGGGGGGGCGGAAAGAAGAATAAATCACTGAAGGCAGGTAGTCTCAATTGCCTTCTGGAGGTGTCTCTTGACCCCTCCACTGAGCAAACCCAAGTTCTTAAAACACGCACCTCAGTTAGACAGGATGAATGAAGACTTGCATCTCTTCCTAGAGACAATACTCTCCAAAACCAAATGCAATCAAGCAATTATCATTTGCAACCCATTACATTTGGAAACAAAAACTTACAGTCAGTAATTATGCTGTAGTCCCTCCCTCCCAAGCATAAAAGCCTTCCACATGGAGGCTCTGCTTAAAAAAAAAAATAAGAAAAAAGAAAGAGAAGAAGCATTCTTCTTTCAGACAAAGAAGAGTGCACACGGCTGCTTTGCCACTCATTCATGGGGAAGCTGAAGGATCAGAGAACACTTATTCAGAGAACTGGAATGACTAAGCACTGCTAGTGCATGCAAAGCAGGAGTAACAAGATCGGTTTTAAATTAACCCTAGTCCTCTTCTCCACCCCACAAAATTCATGCAAGTGTTTGAGAAGATAAGTCAAGACATAATAGCCCCCATTTCCAAAAAGGCTTAGTTTGGTTTTTTTAATACATATTGTAAAATGTCCTTTTGCTTTCCTTCTGTGGGTAGGTAAATGCATATTTGGCATGTTCGAGAATCACAGATATCTATGAAGTCCATGCTGTTTAAGTTCTCCAACTAGTTTTTATAACCTGTCAAAAAAACATAAGCAACCTATACATGTTTCCCCAGTATTGACATGCACGCTCAGAGCTCTCCACTGTAGTGAAATGAGGTGTTACTTCTGTGCTGATAGTTGACGAGTCAGCATTACACGACTTTGAGACCAACTAAATTAACATTGTCGTAATATGAAAGGCAAGCACAAGTTCATTTATTTATAGCAAAGGTCTTGGGTTACAGGAGGTCAGTTCTTGCCATCTTGAAAAGATAGGGGATAACTTATTGCATACATGTGCATTATAATTTAGCAGCAAGTCATTCATAGAAACACTTCCCTCCTACTGCTTTTTTTGGTTTATTATCTCAATTATATATATATATTTTAACTTTACAAAGCATTTAACACCACCTTTAAGTTAATGGTCTTTTATTGGAAAAAAAAGACTAGCATTTACAACTTGGAATGGACATAAATTGTAATATCTTGAACAGCAATGTTGATAGTTGTGCTGAAGTCCACAGGCTACTCCGCCAGCTCCAAGTCACGGTACAGAAGGTTTTAAAAATATGAGAGTCCAAAGATGCTCCCTTGGTGAAGGTTTCTTTTAAAAATTTTGTGAACGGTAACAGCCTGACACCCGTTTCACTATAGTGCAATGCAGACAATGTTAAACCAGTATTTTAACACAGACATGCCATCCATAGTTAAGATCATCGTATTTTTGGAGCACGCTGCTACGTACAGGAGAACCATTCAACCTTTAGGGCATTTTCTTTAAGTTTTACATCCTTCAACCATTTTGCTGCATACCATCCTGAGGTATAAACCAATTTTAAAGTAAACCAGCTATGACAATTTATACTACAAATTGAACTAGAATCCACTGTTAAACAGAAGAGTGGATCCTTAAGGTTTTTTTTTTTCCTTTTAATACACATGTCTGACTGTGCTCAATTGTCAAGCTGCATGCATGAAAAACTGGCCAGCCCAAACAGTGTAATAGTCATTAGCAAATGGAACTTTCAAGTTCACTAAGTGCTTCCTTTTTTTTTATTTTCAAGGTAGTACAATTATTTATATTGTAAAACTGATGTTTATCTTTTGGGGACAGGACCACCAACCATTACATGCAGTTTGTGGACAGAAGGTAATTTGACATTCAGTTTTGCTATACAGAAACAGAATGAATAAATGAACATTTTTTTGCAAGAGGTAAGTAAAAGATTCAATTTGATTCTTCTAGAGGAAAAAAGGTGTAAAGGAGGTCTCTTCACTTTGCAGTCATCATCTGTACGAATTCTGAAAAGATAAAAAGTCACTGTGATTTACTGTCTCCAGAGTACTTTGAGTCAAAAGTGTCTTAAACACAGCTGGCATTAAAAAAAGCACCTTTCACTGCATCTAAAGTTTTGTCCACGTAAGTGGACAAACAAATAAACAAGTGTCTCAAGTACGAAAAATTAATGCCTTATCCAACAGGCTTTCCTCAGTCTGAGTAACGGTTTTAAGTAGAGACAAGCATCTTTTTACCTTCATAGTTGACTTGCCCATCCCCATCAATGTCTGCTTCTCTGATCATTTCATCTACTTCTTCATCTGTTAGCTTTTCTCCTAAGTTTGTCATAACATGGCGTAGTTCTGCTGCACTGATATAGCCGTTGCCATCCTATGAGAAAAGAGTTGCACAAGACCATGAACAACAATCCTGACATGGACTAACTTGGAACCCACACCTAGGTTTCCAGTAACTGCTTCTGAAGCAGCCTCATGGCACTTGGGACAGATGTACAGACCTGGCACCCTGTACATACCGCACTATGTATTAGTTCCACTGCCTTCTGAGGCACACATGACACCATATCCTTCTATACAATTATTGTGCTGTAATAACAACTGCATGCCTGACTTCAAGTTGTGATAAGGTATTTTTAATGCTTTTAAAGAGCTTTCAAAAATAAACACAGAAACAAAACCAAAAAAGTTTTTGTTTAGTCTCTGCTGCCTAAGCAAGGCCAAAAAGAGACCCATTTCCCCACCAGGAAGAACATAGTCAACTATCTCTACTGTGTTAACACTACCTCTATAACCAGACTGCAGCTGGCTATGTTGGGTTTCTTGGATGATATAGAACAAATCAAAGAAAGTATTTAAATTCTACTCATAGGGAATTCTGAGAAGTTTTATGGCAAAATTAAAAAGAGAAGAGAAATTGACACTTCTAAGCCAGTGTCCCCATTTATAATATCCAAACCTGAAGCTCACCCTGAGGCACTTCAGGAATTCCATACACTGGAAGAATACGCTATCTTAGAGCGGGATATGGCTATCACCAGTAGACAACCTACCTCAGTGGCTTTAAACACTAATCTAGTCTGCAAAAATATCCCCACATTTTCAGCAAAGTACTGGGGACTGACACTTTTTTCTATAAAAAGCAGTAGTAAGGTCTCCTTCCATACATGCGTGCGCATCAGCTTTATAGCTGCACCAGCCACTACTCAACACAATTCTTGTGTAACATCTGTCATATCCAAACAAGCCAAAGAGGGGAAACCCCGTTCTAGAAAACTGACACATGCCGAGGTATTCTTAAGCAACGTCAAGGGAGCTGAGCTCTTAAGTTTTTATGAAAGCAACCTCAAAGTTCATATACTGAAAACAGAACATGCAATACTTTGTGTCCCTCCAAATACTAACGACATCATCTTGACTTCAAAAGCTTCCATAAGGTAGTATAAAACCTCATGCATTCATGCAAATGTTTCCCGGTTACCTCCAAAGTCAAAAGGGACAAGAAAATCCCACTCCTCTACCCAGAGGTCTCGAAAAAACCCACTCTCCCCCAAGCTTTAAGTTCTGCTAATCTCTGTTTCTAAGGAAAGGCCAGAAAGGCTTTTTTTTAGGATGAGCCTAAAGCTTAGACCTTGCTGTATAAAGCAAGTAGAAGCAGGCTGCAACAGTTCTGGTTCTATATTCAGAAC
>WEIT01027533.1:157576-178952 GCA_013389985.1 Dryoscopus gambensis
GCCTTTCTTTAAAATCACAGGCTGCACAAGAATTTCCCATCCCCCCAAGTTTTTCAGATGGATTAAAGGTTTTCTACGGCTTTGCAAGAAGCATTTTTAAGCTCCGAGCCAGTAGTGTGACTGCCCTCTCTTCCCCGCAGTCAGTTAGCTTCCATCCCATGTGGTCTCGCCGTTCCCCTCTGTTTCTGACCTTGGGGCTGCCATGTTCAGCTTTGTCCCATGTGACTTCACTTTTCTCTTCCTTCCTCGGTGACTTGAAAGAAAGGGTGTCTTTGTCAGCTGCGGTGCGTGATGTTTCTTCAGTCTGGCGAGAGCTGTGCTGGATGCAGGGATGCCCGGCCGGCCCCGTGCGAGGTCTCAGTGGCCTCAGATCATCTCGGCCATGCGGTCTTAGTTACCCGCTGCCTGCGGAGCCGGGACAGCTCTCCCCTGGGCAGGGGTGGGGAGGGGGAGCTGGCCCCGTACCGCCGCTGCGCTGAGGGGCGTGATGTTTCTTCAGTCTGGCGAGAGCTGTGCTGGATGCAGGGATGCCCGGCCGGCCCCGTGCGAGGTCTCAGTGGCCTCAGATCATCTCGGCCATGCGGTCTTAGTTACCCGCTGCCTGCGGAGCCGGGACAGCTCTCCCCTGGGCAGGGGTGGGGAGGGGGAGCTGGCCCCGTACCGCCGCTGCGCTGAGGGGTCCACGGACGGCCTCGGCCCGGGCCTGGGTCTCCGGCCACCCCTCGGCCCTTGAGGCAAGAAACGAAGATAAACTTCCCGCCCTTCCTTCCCTATAAATATGCGATTGCAGAGGCATTACCAGCCCTCTCATTGCGTTAGCAACTTATCCATCAACCAAGTTTCAACTTACCACAATGTGCGCATGCAAGTGTACACACGTAAACACAATCACATAAAGGTATCATGCGCAAGTTCAAGCATATAAAAGCTGGGAAAAGTTGAAGCTAAAGGTGCTTGTTTACATTATATGACAGCCTGGAACAACATCATATGCAATTTTTTTGGGGAGCCCTGTCTGATGTGTCTGATTCAGCATTCAGGTTAGATGGTGCTATTTAGTGAGTAGCTGTTCACAATTTTGCTTTAGCCTCTTTGTTTGGAGTGTGACTGTGCTGTATTTGTTGCAAGCTAGTCAAGTCCTGTTCTAAAGATGAAATTAATAATTTTTCTATGGGCTTTTCTGCAGCTGTTATTATTAGAGTATTATTATGAACAGTTTTGAATTAAATTTGTACAGACCAAAGCAGACAATCATCATGGCAATTTTCAGCCCAAGTGATTAAATTCTGGCAAAGCTATTAAAGTTGTTAAAATTATGCTTGTTTGTTTGTTTTTGTTTTCTATTTTTATAAAGGTTGATGTCAGATAAACTTGATAAGTGACTTTTGGGTCAGCCAAAAACAAATGCACAAGAACACAAAAATGTTATAATTAATACATCAAGTATTATTATACATTATTTTCTCTTTAACTGGTGCAAATTTATTTTTAGGTGAAAAGGATTCTTCAGGAAAACCTTGTTACTGTGCTTTTGAAAAGTTTGGGGTGAGGAAGGAAAGTGGTTGATCTAAGTGGTTGTGATACAGTCAGATATTGTAGTGGAACACTTAAGATAAGCAAATTGTCCAGAATTCAGTGAAGTTTTGCAGAGTTTTACCAGGTGCTGGAAAATCTAGTAGTGCCTGGAATCTAAACACATAGGAGGATGCCTGATTTTTCCCAGTTGTACTTGTACTAGAAAATACTCTACATTATACTTTTTCCATTTAGTGTCGTTGACAAATATTCACATCTACCCTGATACTCTTGCTGGAAAAAGACACTAAGCACAAACTGCCATTTAGATTACTGTCAAGTAAATTTGATGATGTGAAGTACTGCCTACCACCACAAAGAATTCTTATCATAATTAGTTTTCACTACTTGAATCAGTTCGTTATTGTCATACATCAATTTTTATTTGTCTTTCATCTAAAGGTTTTCCAGTTTCAGACGGATGTTAGGTAACCTTGGCATTTTGTTTGAGAAAGTTATCTTGAGTCTCAAAGGTCATGCCAGATGTTACTGTGTCTTAAACAGTACAAAATAAGACATCTTTTTTTTTTTTTTCCCCAGTCAGCAAGAAGTTAACCGGTAAATCTGTAAACCACATATGTTATATGATAGCAGCAAATTTTTCCATGTCCAAGATTTACATTATCTTCCAAGTGGATAGTCTTTAAGGTGGATACAGACACACATTCAAACCCATTGCCATATATACACCTCACTGGAGACCTGCTGCCAGATGCAGATACCGGAGGAGTATTTCATACTGCATAATTCTGAGCTCTAGGTGTGCTCAGGCAGGTGCATCCTCAGCATGATAGCCAGTGAGCATAGTGTTTGCTAAATTAATTGATGGCATGTGTATTACAATGCAAACAATCTCCTGCTACTCTAGGTATCCACATATTTTTCTGAAAGAGTAGGAATGACAGCAGATTGGCATAAGGGTATGATTTTTATATGTGAGTGGCACTCATCTGACAAATTCCTAAAACCTGCTATATTAACTCCTTTGTAGCTGCATTATATAACCCTCAGTATTATATTAAATAGTTTTAAGCCATTGTCCATTGAATTTGCCTCTTACCAAGTTAGGGAATATAGTTGCTAAGATTTGTCTTTGACTATTTTCAATGGCTACCCAAATTTGATTAACCTGATATATGCTAATTAGTTGAAATAGAATACAAGATAAAGCACAGCTGGTTTCTTGTCATATGGTTTCAGAGGTTAGTAATGGGGACCACAGTGATAGATTAGTGTGTCATTAAAGGTGCTGGGTACCTTACCAGTCTTGTATGGAAGTTTGTAAAGCTGTCGGTAGCCAGCTTGCAGTCCTTCTGGTTACCACAGCTTTCAATTCTTACAATATTGAGAACTTATTTGCTAGACTTTCTGTATAAATGAATTCAATTCCACCCAACAAAGTTGCATGGTACCTCTTTTATTTCTGTATTGTATTGGTGTAGTTTTTTGTAGCCATCATAGAGAAAGACACTATATTAAGCACAAGCTGATCATAAAGACCATTGCTTGTGTAGCTGACACATCCACCCACAGAAGAGCATTTACTGTGCTGGGAACCAGGGGCTGTTAAAGAGCCAGTTGCTTTATGGAAAGCCCTACGGTCAATAGTTGTGTGCCATATCCTGTCAGGTTTCTTACAACTAGGCTGTTACACAGTGAGCTTTTTCTATAGTACCCTGCTGCTCCAATTGTTTGATTTAATTCTATCACAGATTTTTTGGCAGGAGGTTATGGCTCTCAGCCTGCTTTCATTGTGGTGCTGGTTTGATCAGTCTCAGCATGTGATTGACTTCCTGGATGTAAACTTTAACTCGTTTGTTATCCATCCTAGCATAGATTCCATGACAACAAAACAGACTGATACAGCGCAGGGGCTCTCAGGATTAATCCATTGTGTAGGGACAGGCATTTGGTGCAACTGGTAGCGTCAGACTTCTGTCCCCAGACTGATGTGCTGGATGTGCAGGAAGATACATGCTTCCACACTGGCCCTCTTAGGCCACTTCTGTACCCGTGTCCATGCATCATATACTGAGCTCCCAAATTTTAACTTGCTTCCCTCATCTCCATGCCAGCTTCATTTCCTCATATGGCTACACTCCATCCATGTCATATTTCCGAACTTGTCTTGGTCCCAGAGTCTTGGAAAAGGTGGCTCTTGACGAGGTTTCTACAGTGAGGGCAATGGCAGTGCAGAGGCAAGAGTTACTAACCTGGACAGCAGCAAAACACTACCCATCAGATGGCTGGTCTTAGCTGCTGGTTATACACATCTCTGGGGTGGAGGAGTTTCCAGGCTGCAGAGATCCTGCTCTGTGCCAAAGCATATTGGAGATACAAAAAAACTTCACAGTATGCATGGTTAGTGACTGCTTGGAACTACTTTTGCAGTGGTGATTGCTCCAGAGCTTGTGTATATTCTGTTTGTGGCCTTCTTTGCAATTAAAGGAGTATTGAAAAGGCAAAATAGTGTTGTTAATTAATGGGATTATTGATCTTGTCTGAATCAGAGACTACTTTAGTCCTTAAACCCTCGCTTTGTTTCTCTGCTTAAAGTGGTCAGAAGCTGGCCCCAGATACAAGTGAAAGCAGAATGTGGATCGAATTTTTGTGCAGAGCTGCATTTAAAAAAAAATTAACTGCAGAGATTAAAATATAGTTGAGTTACTATGTTGAGAAAAAAATCTATAAATTGGTGTCATTATTTATGTGCTTTATTCTTAAAATGGTTGTTACTGATAAAGCAAAATGGGAAAAAAACTAACTGAAATTGGCATCCACTCTGCTTTCTTCAGCTCCAAAACAGCAGGGAGATCACAGGAAGTTCAGAGGTTGCTATGTAGAAAATACTGTTCTGCATCAGACTGGAGATCAGACTAGGTCAGTATCTTTCTACAGCTGTGGCAAGATGAGGTCCTTGAATGAAGTACTTGCTCCTGGTAAGAGGAAGCAGTCCATCCCCATGAGTGATGGTACTCTAAACCTTAACAGTAAGAGATTTTCTTAACTTTGAAGCATGACATGTAAAAAAGGCTTCCAGAATAATTGTGAACAACTGCACCTCCAGGTAGTTCGGTATTCATGTACATTTTTAGAATTGACTCAGTTCTTGACCTTGGTGGATTCTGTAGCAATATGTTTCACCATGCAATTACTTATTGATTTGGCAAACAGTAATCAAGCACATTCATTCTTCTACAAAAATGATGCAAGATTTTATGTTTCATTACAAAGGAGAAAACATTTCAGCTCTCTTGTTTTGTCTGAGAAATCGACATACAGCGAACTGCATTCAGCTGGCTATGTCTTTTAGATCGGATTATCTTAATATGTCATATTGGGATTCTGGTGTTAATTTGCACTGGCAACATGTCTTAGGGTGGATGCTTAGTGTTTTACTGAAACATAATGTTTTCTGGGTTTTCCAGTAACTCAAACCAGCTTTATCTAGTGATTTTCAGCTTTCATAATTTGTGTATTTTTTTTACCTTCATGCATAAATCAATGGGTATTATTTAGCCCAACATTTGGTTTACTTCTGTTTAACAATAAAAGCCTGTACAGATGGCTGCAAAACAGAACCCTCAGACACAGTTGGATTTGTACATTTGTGCTGATTTCTTGCTTAAGGGAAGTCAGTTCAACATGCTGTACTGCCAGATCCATCCCTGCAGTAATTCTCTTGGCTTCAGTAGATGGCCACATGGGATTGCCTGTGCTATCTGGCTAAGATAAGAGATTCCGTACAGTTCCAAAGGGATCTGTTTGACAATGTGAAAATATGAAGTCTGAAGAGCATGCTAACAGTGTTGGGTTTTGGACAGTGCAACCATATTGTTCAAAGTAGGGGCCATGAGAGCCACTTTCCATTCAGAGACCACAACAAACAATTACAACTTCGATTCACATAATGGGCAGCAGAAAATATTGTGATCACACTGGGTCCTGTGCAGGTGCAGACAACAGGAGGGTCAAAGAGTTCAGCTGATTTTCTGAGGATTTAGAAATAATTTCAGAACTGAGGCAGTCTTTGCGAAGCTGCTCTAATTCTGTCTGTGTGGCATTAGAAATGCTGGAAGATTTTTAGAATACAGCTGCCTACAAAATGTCTGGGAATTACAGGTAAATAAATTGTTCCTATTAAGTGAATTTCTTTGTGCTCCATAAATCAGGTTGTACTGCCCATTATTCCTAAAAAACAAGGATCATATCAAATTTCATGAATTTCTTTTCCTAATGGAGAAACCCTTAAAGATGTAGAAATACAAGCAACTCTTGGGGCCAAACGGAATTGACACTTCTAGAGAATATAATATTTCACAAGATTGCAACATAGGAACAGGCCAACCACTTTTTTGGCTTTGTTTGGTGTTGCTTATAGAGGGCAGGCAAAACACACAGAACTGCAACTCCTGAAGCTAACTTGTTTTTATGAAGTTGTGCACCTTATCTGAATAATTAGTTGTGAATTTTTGATCATCCATTAAAGGCAAACTGTGATAGTGATTACGTTAAAGTAAAATTACTTGTGCTCACTTGTAAATTGGCTTGCTTTTCTATGGCAAACAATGTTCTTTTAAAATAATCCAAAATGATAAGCACATTTATGGTGCAATACAAATAAAACAGAATAATCAGCTACAAAACTTCTATCCAGCACTAAAACGTACTTCCACACTGAGAGGTGATCATAGTTTGTAGGGAACAACTGTGCTTGTAAGCAGTGTTAGCCCTGTAACAAACAACCAAGAAAGAGTCACCTATAACTTCAGCTGAATCCTCAGGGTCATGCAGCTCAGTTGGGCTGGAGCTGACCCAAAGATGGAATGCTTCTCAATACCCTACTCCTCCTAAAATGTTTCTCATTTTCTTTTGCAAGTAATATTTTATAGTGTAAGTGCCTCACTGGTGGTGTCACCTATGACATTTTGGCCTTTTTGTTCTGCTCCCATACTTTCTTCCAGAAACTGGCCAGGATTCTTGCTGTTGGTGTTTCAATGCTATCTCCCCAGTTCCTTGTAGGAGAGTTTGTTGGGTCAGCTATCCAAACTGGATCTGTGCATGTGTATCGTATTCACCCGACCTACAAGGCCTCCCATAATCCTGCCTGCTGGGGATCATTTCCACATGAAGGCGCCTGCAGCTGGCCTGAAGCCCAGCTAGGTTTGAGCTGTTCCTGAGGGGAAGCAATGTGGTGTGACTGCAGCATGCTGTCTGTCACTCCTGGTTCTGGGAGCACAGTGAGGGAAAATTTCAGCTGTTTTTTCACAGAGGCCACTTTGGTTTGACAGAATTTATGATCTCTGGCTCTGCAGGAAGGTGCATGTAGTGTTTCCAAGCCAGGCACAGTCTTGCAAGAGATGTTTGTACAGTCATGGGCTTCAGCTAATACCTATGCTGTATGCAGGGTGGTTGGTTTTACATTTGTGGCACAGATAATCTGCACTGAAGACAATCGAATCACATATAATTGAGAATTGGCTCAATGGGTGTTACAATCCTGCTCTCAGTTCTGATCTTGCACCAGCTGTTATTTTGCTGCTGTCCAGGCAACGCCAGGCATGAGGTATTCCTGCTCCCCTGCTCCTGTTCCCTCTTCTGCCTGTGGCATGCCAGCCATTCAGTTGTGCTAGCAAGTGGATGTGCTAGTGATTATCACAATCAATAATTCTTTTTTAACTCCAGTCAGTTCCTTGACTTAGTGCTGACAACTTTTTAATAAACCTTAGTTAAGAAGCCCTGCAAGCAATTTTGTTGGCACAGCTGAGGGGCACAGGGGTATTAAGAAGGTTTTAGGCTACTGGTGCCTTTTTTTATCATGAAACAGTAGCCACAGTTTAGCTGTATTTCTGTAATTCCACTAATTTTAGTAACTATACCATTGTAAATTAGGAGTAATCTCAAATAAAACAATGCTTTCACGATCACCAAACATGTTCGAAGAAAGTGAAGTATTTTTAAAAAAAAGAAAAATGATGGTAGGTAGTTGGAGATTTGAGAGAAAGCTTTTTCTCCCTCGCAAATAAAATAATTTAGGAATGGCATCAATAATAGAATTATTTGATTTCAGCAGATGAAAAAAGTATTATCTTCATTTTAGTACTGAACCACCACTTAGAAAACTGCAGGGTTACAAAATTACAAATCACACCCAGTACTCTCTGAAAAACTCGATTGCTTCACTGAGCCGTGTACCACTGTGCACTTCATAGCCTGTTGGGAGTGAGAAACAGTAGAGCCTCGGGTTTGCCAGTCATCTTTGTCATTGACTTCAGTGAAGAAAAGGCTACAAATGAAGTTGCCGCTGGGGCCCTCTGTCCCACAGCCGGGTGTGGTGGGGCCAGACACTGCAGAGAAATAAATGCCTTCTTCTCCTTGGAGCTGCCTCTCTCACACCACCCCACTTGGGGAGGGGGGAAATGTCAAGTGTGGAAGGAGACTGATGATAATCAGGCTTCAGAAATCCCATCTAGGAGTGCCATGTGATAGGTCTAATGTGGTTTTCCTTGAGAGGGTGAGAATCCTTGTGTGCAGAAAACATAATTGAAAAGGAAAAGAAATCCAAACAAAGGGAATAAATGCAGAGTGGGCACTTTGACAAGGAGCAAACAGATTCCCTTTTGACAAGCAACGGAACTGATGACTGTCAAGCTCTTTCCTTGATAGGGAAAAAAGATGTCAGGATCTGCCGCTGGAGAAATCTCCCACCCAATCTGACTATCAAAACACAGCTGGCAACCCCAAGGAAGAAGATCCCTGAACAACAGGGAAAAACAACCCATGAAAATACTCTATTTCTTTTGACTTGAGAAGAACAAATTCTATTACCAGGAAACTCTGTTTGGCTATAGCTATTAATTGACACTATTGGCATTTTCTAACTCTGGCCTTTCTTACTGCTTTCCTCCCTCCCTCCCTCCCTTCCTCCCTCCCTTTTCTCCTTAGTCTCTCCAAGCACCTCTCCCCATCTTATCTATGTTCTGACAATTCACTAACTCATCGTGCTGATTATTTGAATGTCCTTCTCTTTGGGCTTGTCTGAGACTGCTAGTCCTAGTAATTTGCCGTCTTCAAATAGTTATTTACTGAATAGCAATAAAAAGTAATTACTTCTAGCAGCCGAGGAAAAACCATGATCTTAGCATTTTAAAATAGGATACTTTACAGACAAGGTCTTAAAATCTTCAGTGTTCATATTCCTGTAGTGGTACTCTGGTACAGGGCCTCCGTTAACTGTTATGGCTGTTCAAGCACTTCTATAATGTCAACATTGGAGTCTTTTTCCTTTCTAGTATAGTGTTACTGATTTTTTGCTAACAAATATGGGATACCAGCTCACAAACTGAAGGTGCAGTGTTCTATAAATGAACTTGGATGAACCTAGCAGAGCCTGCTTTATGTAGCTCTTCCTAAATGAAGGCTGCTTTGACAGTGTTTAGAGATTCCGCAGTTCACATGAAGCTACTGTGTGCTTCTGCCAAAGACCGTAACATAGTTCGGGGTGGATTGCAGCTTCCCCTTTCAGTGTGAAGGTGCCAGAAGTTTTTTATCTAAGCATATGGTGTGCTTTCTTCATCAAAACAGCAATGTGCTTAGCTCAGGAGAATACTTAATTCTAAAACTCACAGATACCCTTTTGATAGCAGCACTGGTAGAATGCCATTTCAGTGTTATTTGGATTTTAGGACTTGGAGCAGTCCTAAATATCAGGAATCAATGGCTGTGATTCCTGGGAAATACAGCTGCAGCATTTCATTGCTTCCAGCACAAGATTGTCTACCACGATTAGCTATACTTAATGAAGTTGTTCTGGATATACTGATAAACACTAACAGTAATTTCTTAGTCATTAATTAATTGTGTAAATTATCTGCCTTCCTATTTACTTCTATATGGATTTTCTCTATTGTTTTATATATACGTATGATTTCTAGTTCGGAATGGTGACCTGATGTAATCGTTAGGCTAAATTATATAAAGAAGAGCTCGCATCTAATGTGGATAATAATGAAAAGAGTAGACAAGAATTGTTTATCAAAGCAAAGTATATGGAATAAGAAACTGTCACTGAAGAATCTTAGAAGTTTTCCATATTTACATGACACTTCATGTAAGTAAAGTGAAAAAGCCCTCTGTCCAAAAAAACCCATATAGCCAGATGGGTAGAAAGTATTTCAGATAATGGTTGCAGTTGAGAAAATTAACTCAGGGTTCATGAAAGCCCAAGAGCCTTGAACAAAATTTATGATCTGAGAGAAATTAATGAAAAATCTGTGGGGAATTAAAAAAGAAAGTAACATTTATTAAGGGAAGAAAGAGTATTTGGGATAGACAGTGAGGTAAATGATTAGTGTACAATACTGAGTGTCTGGAAAAAGAAAAGGAACAATATATGCCTGGCCATTTGTGAGCAGATGGTCATGTGTGGTCATGATCATCCTGAATTTCGGTACCAAAAAGGGAATAAATATATATGGGAGACAAATCTGTGCTACAAGCTTTTTGACAAAGGGTTGTCATCTGGTTTTGTGCATGTCTGGGTGTGGAATAGTGGTTGTGAAGAGAGAGAAATCTAGAGAGAGAATTCATGCAGCATCATAGCATGGGTCAGCTTGGAAGAGCCTTCAGAATATCTTCTAGTCCAGCCTCCTGCTCACATGGGAATGAAGATGGTTGCAAATATTTTGATAAAGTTGTGCGTGTTCATGTTTGTGGTACAGACTAACAGATTTTTGAAGTACTTAATTTTCTTGGGAATTTGTAAATTTGAAACTGCTCCACTCCTGTATGTGTGTATAAAATAAGCTACACAATATTAAAATTGCATATATATATTCACGCTTACCCTGATGCAGGTATATGGGCATCCAGATTATTTTGGCTTAGGCTATTCTTATTCTTGCACTAAGAACTAGGTTTGAATTGCCATCATCCTTACTTTTCCTCCTAATACATTTAATGCATGTACAACTGGTTCCAGCCTTCTGAGCCAAAAGAACTGCTTTTATGCAATTTAATGGGTGTAGCAAAACACTGAGGGACAGGTAATGTGAAAAAGAAGTGCATGAAAGAAGCACGGACATACCTTTGAGGAAGAACCATAAAATAAAATTAATGTTGCTTCTTCTCTACATGAAAATTAAATTTCCAATTGCTGTTATAGAGCTTACCAAGTGTACTTACCTATGCATTCTCCTCTTTCCAAGGTTGTGCCGCATACTGATGCTTTTTGGGTTGAAAGGAACAACTCATCAGCAGAATAACTGCAGTCTGTATGATAGGACTTTCACTGCTAGTAAGATAGAGGATTAAATTTTAATAAATATATAATGGATTAGTCCCAGGTAATACAGTATTATGACTTAGTGATGCCAGCCATAATTTTGGTATATTAGGTTGGGTTTTTTATAGGCTTAATAATCTTCAGTGTGCTGAAAGAACAGTGTAATGGTTGAGGACAGAAGGATTTCAGGTCATTATATTATAGATTTTTTAAAACTATGTATTTATCAACTAGCTTCAATGCCTGTCATATCAGTTGTCTAGTGACAGCAATCAGCATTCTGGCAGAGAGATGACATTGCATACAACTCAAGCATTATACAAATTGTCTGGTAATAAACTTTTCAATACCAGTAATGGGTATCTATGTGATATCATTTACTAATCGAGTAACGCTGTCCGGTCGTTCCCTGGCAGTGCCCGCAAGCCAGAGGCAGCGCGGCAGCGCCTCCAAAATGCGTCCTTGCCACACGACGGGCAGCAGAGGAAACGCAGCGGAGAATCGCAGAGCCGGGTGAGAGATGCGCTTTTTCCCCTCTTCGGGCGGCTCGCGCCAGGTAGCCTGAAGTCAGGCAGAAGCGTTCCCAAGGACAAAGGAGGCGGGAAGGGCCAGTAGTATGAGTTCCAAGATGCTTTTTAATCCGGAGGATTCAGGGACTAGAATGGCACCGAGAGGGGCAGGGAGCCCCTTTTTCAAGGGGGGTGGTAACAGAAGGGGAACAATGGGGAACAGGTAAAGGGGAGGGCACAGCTGGGATACACTCCAATGAGGGAGTTTGGGAGGCGGGAGCTGTAACACAGAACCGATGAAGAACCGAACTTAACAGAACTTTCCAGACCAAGGGGAAGAACAATCTTCAGGGTGCCACCCAGTGGGCTGCGGCTTATACCTTTGTGCCGCTCATGGAACCCCCCTCAGACCCACTGTCTAAGGCGGGCAAATCCCCCACTGTTATGGCCAGGGTTTGGTTGGCAGTGCAGGGCTGCAGCCTAGAAGCGGCTGAGCCACCGCCACAATCGAGATTTTCTAGAAAACTGGGGAAAGTTTATGGTCTTGTTGGCAGCTCAATTAATGTAATTTTGCAGCACAAAAGGAGATTTGAGAAAGGATAATCTGTAGGCATCTCAGCTGAATTGTTGGTGAAACATGGGGATGAGGAAGATTTCTGACAAGGTTGAAGAGAGATTTAAAAATGCAGCTATACTGTGGAAAACATGGGCTGCTAATGCCACTACAGCTCAGATACTTGTGCAAGTGACAACAAAAGCTTTTTATTTTTCCAGGTACAAACTGATGCTATTTTAGACTAATTTATGTAGGTAGTAATGATGGGGAGGGAACTGGTTGTGTTTAAAGAAAAACAGAACAGTCCTCTCTCCGTCCCCACCTGGTTGAAAAATCCAAATGAAATGGAAGAATAAACAAAACTTTTTGGACAAAGTTTTAGAGGGCTTTTTTGATACTATAAGAACAAATATTGATAAATTAGACATAGTAATTGAGGTGATAAATCAGAGGCTTAAACATGTCAGAGATCTGGAATTTGTCTAACTCAGACACAAAAAATGTCTGGAATTTACATTTCAGGTATGAAAGAAGGATGAGTAACTACCTTCACAGTCAGAGAAAACAAGGAAAAGCTCTGTATAGAATGGAGAAGAGAAATGAATGAATCAAGAAAGCTCTGATTTGGAGTCTTGGAGGTGCAGACTCAAGGAAGATTTGCCAAACCTAACTCAGAGCTAGATCTTGTGGAAGATTGAAACAAAAAGCAAAAGACTATTTAGCAATATGGGCAGCACATTGCAACTAGCACATAAAGAAGGGGGAGCCATAAAGGTTTCGTATAATCTAGTTGCATTCCCTAGCCTAATGAGTAATTTTTGCAGCTTTCAGAACAAAGATGTAGAAAGGAAAGTCAAAGCCAGAAGATGATATACACGAAGTGAAAAGAACTGTGGGATGGAAGCTAAACTAGGAGAGCTCAATTTGTTCAAAGGAGTGGGGAGCATTACTGACTAGTGAAAAAACTAGAGAATGAAGTTTTATGGCTTGTGGTAGAGATTTTAATCCACCTGTGGTATTGTGGTGGTGCTATATGGCAAGCATCACTTTTATTTTATAAACATTTGCTATATTTGCAATAATTCTGTTAGTCTACAATAACACACAAAGCTTTAAAATAAAGTTTGAATTAATGAACAGTATGGAAATAAATGGAAGATGGGATAAAATGCAGTTCAAGTTTACCAAAGATAGACTGTGAGTGTATTTTAATGGCAGCAGAATTTTTATGATGGAAACCTGTTAGATACAATTTTTATTTGACAATGTACTACTTGTGAGATTATTAGGTGAAATGGAAAATAACATAAGAAATGTAAGTTAGATAAAGAAGTGGCTGAAAGAGGGATGAGACTAGGCATGTGCTGGAAAGGGGACTATGAGACCAAAGAGGGAAATCAACAGGGGCTCCTTGTACCAACATTTGGCCAATATTATTTAACAAAGGCAATGACACAAAAATAAAAGTGTGCTAAATAAACTTGCTGATGGCAAAACCAGAGGCATTGCTCACAACGAGCTGTATCAAAAATTTCAGTCCTATAAAACAGGTGATCTAGCAGCTTACAGTAAAGGAAGTAAAGTTGAATTTAATACAGAATAGAGGGGCATGTCTCTAGGGATTAATAACAAGATTTTCTGGTATAATAGGGGGAATTTATATAAGGGAAGCAACTGTTTGAAAATGCCCAATTATAGTTATTAATTATGGTCATTATGAGCCACTAGTATGATTCAGCCAACTAAATGTTAAATGCAGGGCTGTAGAATATTTCCAGTAGAGACTGAGAAGTACCACTGTGTCTTGAATACTGAGTACAGTTCTAGTTCAGAATATGAACTGAGAAAAGTGCAAAAAATTCAGTGGACTGAACAATGAAAATGTTTAAATTGCTTAATGACAGAAAGGCTGAGTGGCATATGATTACTGTCTGTGCAGTTACATAGGTTACATCCAGGTTAGCACCCTCATGAAGCAGAGAGCTATTTTAAGCCATAGGAAATTGCTGGCCTAGAAACAGATGGATATAAACATGAATGTAATTAAGGAGGAAGTCAGGATGTTTCTAAGCACTGGAACATTGTGGTTCTGGACCTGTCTCTCTACAGGAGTTGTGGGTAGAAAAGCCCAACAAATTTCAAAATTGAATATATAAACAGACTTAATGTGGTGAGGTTTTCTGCAGAGAAGGCTGAACTCAGTGACTCAGACCATCCCTTCCAGACATATGGTCACAAAAGGTTAGAGACTAGGGATAAATGCCAAGATAAACTTTACCTGGGGGAAAAGTCTAATGAGAAATTAGCATGGATTTTTACATAAGAAATAATGAAACCCAAGGAAAATGCAGAATTGCTAAATGCAATAGAAAATGGAAAATCCTGACTGTTTGTGTAGCTTTTTAATTTTTTAAATCCTGGCTATTTAAGCATGCTATTTCACAGGCTGCATTTTGAAAGGCTCATTAGGAATATGACTCCACCTCCAAATTAACATCTGGTCCTATGATCCCAAGACACCAAAAAACCAAAAAACTCACCTCATTACAGTAACTGGAAGCTTCACCTGTGGCTGCACATGAAGCCATAAAGTGACCTCAAGATTATGCAGTAAGTTTAATGTTTTCTGACAAAATGGCATGTAACACTTGTTTTGATTTGAGAATAAAGAAGAAGTACGTCAAATGCATTTTTTTCACAGGAGGATCTATTCCTGTGGTATTTTAAAAAGAAAGATGGCAGAACTACAGGGTACAAAATATTAAAAAAGGCCAAAAATAAGGGTGGATGTGGGGTGGGTTTTTTTGTTTGGTTGGTTGATTTGGTTTGCATTTTTTTTGAGGACTAAAATTCATCGCCTCTTTTCTCTGCAAAAACAAACTGGATAAAATTGCATGGGTCTGGATATATGCAGGAAGTTCTAATCATTCTGAATTTCCTAAAATTCTCTAGTCTTCATCCTGAGAAGGCCTGTATAAAATGCTAGTGGGCCTTTCTAGCAAACAAAATGCTCTGCTTATGTCTGCAAAATACCTCCTTTCTCTTCTACTGTGTTTTGTTCACAGTAAATGTACTGGGAGCAATATCAAGACCCTCATTTTTTTTGAATCTATATAGAAATACAGATTTATATTCACATATGCATACATGCATGCATAGCAGAACTTAAAATACTTTACAAGTCTGAGGTTTATGTCTAAATACCTCACAGACCTGTCTAGAGTATGGGTTTGATACAGATTTTTCGTGTTAATTTTGTTGCTGTTTCTGTTTTGTATAATGGAATAGTGTATACATATTTCAAACTTGCCTACAGGATCAGTCTGACCACAGCTTTAATTTGGAGTTCAAGGCCAGCATGGCCATGCAGCTTGAAGAATCAAGTAAAAAAAAAATCCTTTAGGTTTTTGAAGTGTAGCATCAGAATGTGTATCTGAACTGAACCAGTTATCTTTATTACATATGTCCATCACAAATATACCTGTAATAAGTGATCTACCCAGCAAGCATTTGATAGCCCAGCAAGCTTTTCATAAGTGAAGATTTTACAGATAGGACTTGGATCAATAAATAAACCACCAGATTTATTAAAGCATTAGAAAGATGGCCTGACAGCCTCTGAGAAAATATTAGCAATAATGCATTGATCAACTTGTATATGTTTATTTTCTGTTTAATTTTATCTGTTGAAGGAAAAATGTTTGCACCTCTTCCATGTAGTTTTATATCCCTGTTTTATTAATAATTTAAACCACTAAGATTTTATTCAGGTGTTGTTTATTACATTGTAAGAGGAAGGTGGTAGAATTGCATTTTTATAATGTAATCTTCAAAATATCTGTATAAAATACTTTAGGAAGAATATACATACTGACCTGCAAAGTAGGTCCTTTGAGGATAAAATATGATACCTCAAATATAATAGCAGTATTCTACAATATCATCACCTGGCATACTTACTGTACATGTAATATAATAGATAATTAAAAACTGAAGAGAACAGTAGTAATTGGAATTTGTTGCTAAATATGAGTTATTTCTCTTTAAAAATACCAGAGAAGCCCTTTTGAAAGACAGATGTAAAATTATTATACCTTTGTATCCAACTATGTTCAGTTTTGATCTGTCAGTTTTGAGGATTGGAAGAGTAACATTAGACATTTAAGAAGAACTTTTTCTTAGAAGATGTCTTCTTGAGCTGCCTCTCTCAAACGATGGCAAAGTATGAGATGATGGAGAGCTCTACATCTCTTCCTCTGTGAAACGCCCAGCTATGCCACACCTGATGCAAGCAGCACGAATCTGGTTACTTGGGAAAGAAAGCAGGCAGGGAGGAGAGCTGGTGGAGGTACATCCAGTCTCGGGGGAGGCCAGTCCTCTCCCTCCTGAAGCAAGCAGCAGAAGTGGGAAGGGTGAAGGGCTGGAAAGTGTAACAGCAGCTTTGCAGGGAAAGAGAGCAGAGCCAGTCTCCAGCTCCCCACGCCCCTGCCCTCCCCAGCCATGGGCCCCTCCAGGCTCGCCCTACTGAAAAGTCCCTGTCCCAGCCTGTCCTTGTCCCCAGGGTGGTGCCTGGTTCCAGGCTCGGGCTGCCTCTGGTGCTCCCAGTGCCCTGCCCCTGACTGGGGAGCTCCTGGCCTGGCCTGCCCAGCTCCTGGGCCCCCAGCAGCTGCCAGCCCACACAGCACCCTGACAACATGGTAGAAAGAGGAAATAAAATAGCTACAGGGACTTCAATAGCACCACTGAAGTCCCAAACATGTGATGGTCCTGCAGGAGATAATTTTTTCCGTGCTGTTCTCGTGGCAAGGGTGGCCATGGGATGGTGCTGAGGTTACAGCCCAACAGCCACACATCTCACCTGGCAGAGCTGAAACCAGAGTTCTTGTGTTTCTGCCTGCTGAGCAGATGTCAGTAAATAATTAGCCCTTGGTAAAATTACTGAGTAGATCTCAATACATGTGAATAGTGCTGGCATAGACAAAAGGATTTCTTAGTGTAAGAAACCTGAGTATGGGCTGGGAAAATGTAGAGTAAGGCTGGAAACTCCTGTTGTGCTCCACAGGTTCCACTGCAGGGAGATACAGCTATAGCCCCCTCCTTTTACATTTGCCCAGTTCCTCTCACTCTTGGAACATGCTAAATGCATGGTATTAAAGCCACGTCGTGTTGGGGTCTGCCCCCCTGGTTCCCCTGGGGGGAGGGGGCCTGTTGCTGTGACCCCTGCCTATCTCTCTGCCAGCTAGCGGTGGCAGGAGTCTGGGGGCAACATTCCCCGTGGGTCCGTAGAAAGAAGGGGCTGCAGCAGATTTCTGGGGCTTCCAGAGTGTCTCTGGGCTACACCTTCGCAGGCAGCAGCCAGCCGTGAGAGAAACACAGTATCTCTCCTTCGTGAAGTCAGGAGCAGTTTATTTTCAGGTCCAGCGCCAGCAAGAGGGGAGGGGAGGGGGAAAGGGAGAGGGAAGGAGAAAGGGAAGGGGGAGAAGGTCCAAAGCAGAAAAAGAGCCTCATCCTCTGAGCATTCCCTTATCACAGTTTCGAAGGGCCCGCGGGCCCAAGGCTTGAACCAATGAAAAGCTCACAGGGGAGGGATCATAGGCTGAGTTACACCTTAGGAATACACCATACATTTTGAAAAGGGGGTAACAGAACAAACCATTCAAGGAAAATACATAACCACAGGGGCCCTGGGATGGCAGCAGGACATGGCACAGGGTTTCCCTGCCCCTGCATCTGGCCCTGGTCAGTGTACCCCAGAACTGTGTTCTCACTGGTGATTTTGTGTTCCCCTGCCTGGGGGAACTGGGGGTTTGTCCCGTGACTTGAGGAGTCTCTGTGTTGGCTTCGGCGATGCAGCTGGTAATAAACACCATGCTGAAATATCTACAAAAATGAGCCTTTCCTGATTTCTTCTACGGACTAAGTTGCCTCCAGAAGGTTGCAAAGAACGGTTTGCAACAACGTCGGAGTAAGCTGCATAAGCATTCTAATCATGACACAAGTGCATCATCCCATGCTGCTGGCAGCACTCAGTACATCAGTGAGGTTTGAAAAGGCTGGAGCAAAAGCCTGCTAGTCCATCACATTAGGGCTGTTCAGGGGAGCCAAAGATGGCCCAAGTGAATACATCCAACTGTCCCTCTACCTCTGTGACCAGAATGGAGATCCGAATTACCGCTTCACATGGCACCCATTTCACAAATGTCAGATTCACAAACATCCACTACAATTTCATTGTAATTAGGAAAATGTTATGGATCTCATGAGAGAGCTTTTTTTTTGGCCCCTAAAGATAATACTATGATTTTTATCAAATCATACAAAAGAACTCAAATCCTAAGTCTACTTTAAACAAGCACTCTCACTTCTGTTTAGGCAGTTCAGTACATTACTCATTGTAAAGTTTTTCAAGGAAGAAAATACTTATCAAAGAATAAGGATAAAAATTGATTAATTGAAAAAATTGATTAATTAAAAATTAATCTTTAATATATTAAATAGGTAGAAACAAAAAAAGCAGACCAAACTGTTCTTAAGGGACTTGCTAGTTCCTCCAGTTGGTTAGTTCGTTCCTTCTTATTAACAAGGAACTCATGTTGTATGCAGCAACTGTAGTTTTGTCTGTAATGTAAAAGGCTTGATGGTTTGCTTTTATTAAGATAGAACCAAAGAAACTATGCTGAGTGTTTCTTTACTCTAGATATCAAGAGGTCCTTTGGTCACGTTTTTTAGTAAATCCTAAGGAAGACTCTGGCTCAACTGCATTGAAGCAACCTATTTATTTAATACATTAAATACATTGCAGAAAACTACATTTCATCAGAATGGGCACTGCTCGCTCAGTAATACAAGGAAATGTCAAAGTAGAAGATTTTACTACAGAGCCAACTTCTAATAATGTTAAATAGTAACTACTTGTGCAATAATCTGAGAGCAACATTCACATAAATTTAGCTTAATTTGTGATAATGGAAGAAATTGCTTTCAATTTTGTGGTAGTATTAAATATGTTTGCTTGGTTGGGGTTTTTTTTGTCACAATAAGAGATGTATGGCAACAATAATAACACTGTTTGTTAATGTATCTTTAACCATAATTTGGTATGACTTTCAGGGACACAAGACATAAACCTGTGCTTAGGATTCTTATAAACTCTATCTTTGGTCATTTGCTTTAATCTCAAAAAACACATTTTCTGTATTCTCTTTGTTGAGAAGCCATTAGCTACCATCACTGTGAGCAGCTGAGAGATAGTGTGAAAAATGACATTCAGCAAAAAAACTGAATGCTTTTTTATTAAATCTATTTAGTTTATCTTGCACTAGAGCATCAAAAGCTTGAAAGGGCTTTGAGTCTCACTCATAAGAGAATAGGGAAATAATTATTCTTCTGTAGATAGGTGATAGTTTTCCCATTGCTGAAGTATGCAGAATAAACACATTTACATATTCCAGGAACTATCCAAATAAGATAATAACAAATATTTCCATGAACATGAGAGTTCTGACTCAACTTTCTCAGTAGGACAGTCTCCCAATGTGAACTGCATGCACACTGGAGTTTTGCTCCCACTCAAAATCCTGCTCTGACTTCCTACCTGTTTTCATCTGATTTGCAGTAATGCAATAACCTGTAAGCCTCTTTTAAATTTGGTTGATACTGATCATGAGTTCTAAAACCACCTGGAGAAATTATGCCAGGCAGACAGAAGGACAAAATTACATATGTTTTCTCTTCTGAGGATAAAGGCTAAAAAGTGCAAGTGGCAAGGTAATTATTTTTTAATTGTCTCTTCAAAATTGGTAATGTGCTTCTTTTAGATTTCTTCCCTATCTTCTGTATCAGTTCTAGGTAGATACATATTTCTATGTGTTACATACTACATGTTCTACATTCTAATGTTTTATTACAAAACTTCATACATGTTACCATACCTGAACAAAAACTTGGCTTCACATCAGTAGGTGAGCATACACTTAAAGCCAAACTTTCCAAATTGGCAATCAGGCCCCACTCCTTTGATGACCTCCAGACTATCAGTGCCCATGACCACTGTTTTGTTCTGAATCCTCTTCTCTCTGTACTTTCATGCATATCTCCTGTTGATGAATAGCATTTTATGGACTAATAATAAACTAAAGGTAGGAAACAAGGATTAAGAAACAGTTTTAGAGTTTTCTAAAGGACGAAGTCATCAACCTCTAAAGATGGCTGCAAATGGCAGTTACCGTAGAGTTGACAAAGTCTGCAGATGGTGCACAGGTATTCATGGCAATCAACTGGAAATCTGACTGAGAAAGGTTGCTGAAGTATTTAAAAAATAAATTATAAAATGACCAAAAAATCAGTTTGGTAGATGTGAAGCAGTGTGTAGAGGGAAGCTACTCCTATCATCTACACACAGTAGTTACCTATTATCTTTTGCCAATTGTAAATGGTCTCTTGACAGGTACTGTAGCTCAGGAGAAGACAAAAGCCAAACGGAATGGTCATAAGGTATTGAAAAGGAGCACCAAACAAACCAGTCATCATAATTCCATATAATCCCTAAACTCACTGTACACCTATCTTAATCATTACATGAAACTCTGGTCATGCATTAGTATTAGTGTAAGAATTAGAAAAACTAAAGAAATTCAACAAGAAGACTATTATGGAGTGGCTTTAGCATACAAAGAAAAAAGGCAAAATTTTCAGTCCAGGAAGGAGAATATTGAACTATATTAATAGGGTATAAAATTTTGCAGAAAAAGTGAATAGGGTACTTATTTTTTCCTGACAAAGCAAGAATCGGGCACTGGCTAGAGAAATAAAAAATGAAATACTGTTTCAGACGATACCTAATTAAGAAGTGGAACATCCTGTCCAAGAAGGCACAAAGTATAAAGGCATAAAAAATTATTTTTCCAGTTCCTTTGTGGAGGGCAGGCTCAGGGATGCTATCAGACATGATGGGTGACTCCCCGGTCAGGACTGGGAAAGGCCCGACTGCAGGAGGTTATTTGTTCCCCGTGCCCTCGCTGACACTGTTGAGAGAGGCTGCGAGGGTACACGGGGCTGCAGGCATGCACTCACTGGTTCCCAACGGAAAGGCCGCCTGGCCTCTTACAGCAGCATCTTTTACACAGCTGAGCATTCCAGTCTCCTGGAGACATCGCTTGGGTGTTCCGTCCCGAAGAACTTCATGAAGGAGGAGGGTGGTGGGAAAGAAGGCCTGGCTCTGGAAACTCCCTCCCGCCTTTTCCCGCAGCAGTCCCCTCCTCCAGTCCCGCAGCGCGGCGGCGGAGGGCGCACGATACGCACGATACGCACAAACCCTCACAAACCCGCACAAAGCCAGCCGCCCGCCCGCAGCAGCCAAAAGGCCGAGCCTCCCTTCACACCGTCGCCATCTTGGGCGCGGGCGGAAGAACTACCGGTCCCAGCGCGCTCGGCGCCGCGCCGCCATCTTGCTGC
>WEIT01027535.1:0-18787 GCA_013389985.1 Dryoscopus gambensis
CTAAGACAGGAGGGATTCCCACCACCTCACTCAGTGCCAGCTCTTGGGTTCCATCCGCTGAATCCAAGGCTTGGAGAACCCCGGCTGCTCCTCCTTCGTGAGCTCCCAGCACACACCACTGGTGGTACTGGTCAGCTCTGGGAGCCTCCCCTCTGGCAGACCCTTCTAGTGAAGCATTTTGGGGGAATCCCACCTTTTTCCTACGTTTCACACCTCTGGGTCCATCCTCTGTGTGTCCCATCACCGAGCACCCAGCCGGGCACTCTCATCTTCAGGAGTTTTCTCCGTGATCCTTGTGGGTCACTTCCAACTCAGGAATTCCATGATTCCATGTTTCTGTGACGTGTCCTGCTCTCCCTGGATGGAGAGTCAGCGGAGGCAAAGCCTTGCCCTCCTGCCACCCCTGCTGGCTGCTGGTCACTCGAGTGACCATCTGCCTTCTGTCCCCACATCTGGCACTGACCTCAGCCCAGAGTGGCTGCAGAAACACAACGTGCTCCAACCCCACGCATGCACAGACGGCTTTGAAGTCCTCCGGGCTTCCTTCTGATTCCTTCCCTGTGTTTTGCTTTGGGTTTGCTGCTCCTTTGCATTGTTATTTTGTTTAGACAAACCTTTTCCAGGGGCTGTGTTCTTTGTTATCCCTGTGGGAGAGGGACAGTTGTTTTTTTACCCCTTCCACAGCGTTTTTTTTTTTCCAGGCACTGCCCTGATACGGAGTTTGCACATGTTTGAAGCAGAAATAAACGAGTAACTTTTTTTTTTCCCCTTCTCCCTTTTTTCCCCTGCTTTCTTGGAGCTGGATGAAGGTAAGAACACGGCATCCTTTCCTACAGCCATCATGTGCAAGCGATTACAGAGCTGCCCTTAACTTGTACCATACCCCCAGTCAGCCCTAATAAAAAAGACACAAGAAATATGAACGTGCCACCAGACCCCTGGATGGAATCAATCCCTGCTGTGTTGTTAAAACAGCGGAGGAAATTTGGTGTTGAAAGAATGGGAATTCAGGAAAAAAAAAAAAAAGCCACTGGATAGATCAGGGCTGTAACACTGGAAAGACAAACTTATCCTAGATAAAATCTTACCACAAGTGCTGCCCCTATTTTATAGAGCTGTTGGTCATTACACCGATACGTGAATATCTCGGCTAACTCCAGGCTTGAAAAGAGTAAAACCTTTAAATGAATATTCATTAAAAAGGCTCCTACACGTGGAAATGTTGGAGCCTGGATGGACAGAGATTATGCTCAGCTTCAAGGTGAAGAGTTTGGATGCTGCGGAAGGAAGGATGGGACTGATTTCAGTTCCTTTTATCTCTGTTGTCACCTCCTAACATCACTGTAGAGGAATAAATATATCCAGAAAGGGATTTATTCTCCCTCCTTCTCAGGATGGGAAATGACTTGTCTTTCTCTTTAACTGCAAAGCCAAGCTGGATGATTGAGGTTTAAAGAGTTAAAATTAGGTAAAAACATATTTACAGGTATTTCTGACGTTACATGGTCCCTGCAACAGAGCCAAGACCTCTTTCCAGGATTTTAGAGGTGCTGCTCAACATCATAACCATGATGCCATCCTTCCTTTCTCCGCCAAAACTCAGGGGATCTGCAAACATTCGGGATCTCTGGAAATTGCCGTGGAATCACGGGATCACAGCCTGGACTCGATGATCTGAGAGGTCTTTTCCACTTCCACGGTTCTGTGATTCTCTGAGCGGCTGGAAGGGACGTTTCTGTGAAAGGAGGAACCGAACAGGGCAAAGGGAGTCACAGCCCACCAGTGGGTGTATCATTATGCAGGAATATTTTGGGGGAGAATATCCCAAATATGCACTACAGGATGCAGGGGACGTGTTAGACTTTGTGGGACGGCAAGTGAGACATAGTTGTGGCACTGAAATTCGGAGAAGTGAGGGAAGTCCAGCACTGACCGGCTGCCAACAGAAGATTTAATAACCATTCCTATTCCTGGTTCCTCATCCCAGAACCAGAGGGTTTCTGGAACTGGTAAAGAGGGAAAGGAGCTGTGATAAGGTAAAAAGGGATGGGAGCAGAGCATTGGTCTGATTTCCTTTTCTAACCTATCCAGGAAAATGATTTCCTGAGATCTGACAATCAGACCTTCCTGGTTCCCTGCCTCTCTGGTGACTCCTGAAAACATCCCGAGTTGGAAAGGACCCACAAGGATTCCAACTCCTGGCCCTGCACAGGACAATCCCAAAAATCTCACCCTGTCCAAACGCTCCTGGAGTCCTGGCAGTCTGGGGAATGTGAGCATTCAGTGCCCACCACCCTCTGGGGAAGAACCTTTTCCTGACATCCAACTTAATCCTCCCCCAGAACAGCTCCATGCCATTAATTTTTATTTTTAAAACATTTAACTCCCATTTTCCAGGTCCACACAGTCCTTGGGGATCAAAACGAATCAAGCAATTTGTCTGCAGGGTTTGGGAAAGTGCTGCTGTGGACTCTGGGATGCTGGGAAGGGTCAGATTTTCTGCAGGATGAGGAATCCCGCAGGATCCCGTAAGGGAAAATCCACCCCAGTCCCTGCCCCACACCTAATTCTTGCACAACCTCCCTTTTGTATACATTAACATAAACCTGTAAATTCCTGTTGGTCGAAACTCTCATCTTCATAAAAAGGGAGAGGAAAATACACGAAATTCCTTCCCGGAGAACCTCCTTTGGTCTGAGGCTCCTTTTCCTTGGGATAAACACCGGTCTGGCTCTCCTGATTATTCCTGTTCATCCATAAACAATTTCAGCCATATGATGCAGAGGAGATGAAATGTGCAAAGCATAAAGTCCCTCAAGTGTCCTAAAACTGTGACATTCCCTTCAAATGAGTGGCCTTGGAGAACAATTCCATTGGTTTGTGATGATCCCAAGGAATTTCAGCTCCGTGCTCCCACACTGCAGCTGGGAAGAACAAAAAGGCGCAGCCCGGTTTATGTAAGGCCAGCATTTCTTTGGGAATGGGTTTCAGATTTTCTCTGGAAGGTGTCACCAAATAGAAATTCTTCCATAACTGACCGGTGGAGATGAAAGGTTTGAAACCCTGAGGGGCAGCTCTGGAGAGGTTTTCTCATTCCCTGTGCTCAGCTACTGCCTCAGCTTCATTGCCATCAGCATCTGGGAACAACATTGTCCCTGGAATCCAGGCTGGGGCAAATTCTCCCTTCAGTTCAAACATTCTGTCCTTTGATAGGAAAATCATCCCCAAATTTGTTCGTGTGTTCCTGAAGGGAAAAACATCCCTTAATCAGCCAGGCAAATTTGCATTCGTGTCATCTGAATTAAGTGTTCTTGCAATGTTCCCCAAATAGTTTATCCAAGAGAAAAAGCAAATAAAAGCAGGCACAGAACGAACGACGGAGGGCGAGGATGGAAAATCGCTCTTTGTTCATTTGATTTATTTCTGTCGGGACCTGAAGCCACAGGAGAATATTAATGAGTCACTTCTGAGAGCTGGGATAAGGGAAAACAAGATTTTATCTCTCTTCTGCAGAGCATGAAAAACTGAACGTGGATGGATGGTGCGAGGAAAAATTGGCTGAAGTAGAGCTGACACTTTTGAGGGTGTCTAGAGCTTTTAATAATTCATAATAAATTAATAATAAAAGAATGGTCAAGGAAAATTTGTGCCTGTTTCTGGGTGGGATGAGTCATGTAGAAAGAGCTGACACAAATAAGGCTGAGATACCCAACCTCTTCCTTGCCTTAATTTTTCAACAGGATTCCCAGGCCTCTATGACCAGAGGTGGGGAAAATCCCATGAATTCCATGAGGAGAATTCCAGCAGTGGCTAAGGGTCAAGTCAGGGATTCCTTGAAGGATCTTCCAGTAAAATTCCAACTGAAGAGAGAACTGGTGTCCTTGAAAACATTATTATGTCCCAAAGGTCATGGAGAGCACCTTGTTCACCCTTATAATATGGAATTTATTCGTAATATCCCACCTAAACCTGTCCTTCTTGAGCTTTTAAGGCCATTCCCTGGGTCCTGTCCCTCCATCCCTTGTCCCAAGTCCCTCTCCAGCGCTCCTGGAGCTCCTTTAGGCACTGGAAGGATCTCTGAGGTCTCTCTGGAGCTTTCTCTTCCCCAGGTTGGACAATCCCAACTCTCCGAGGCTGTTTTTATAGGAAAACCCCCTGATCAACTTAGCAGCTCCTCTCTGGAGATGCAGCAGAAGAGACGGATACTTTTCCCACGGAATATTAGCGATATTATTCCAAAAGAGTTCATGCCACACAGTTTAAAAACCAAAAAAAAACCTGATTAAATGAGTTTAAAGCATTATCCAGCTGATTCCTGACTTATCCTTAAGGATGTGGCTCCATTAACTTCAACGTTAATGGAAACCTATGGAAAAATCCGGTTCTCCTTAGGACCTCTGTAGGAATTAAAGAGCTTTCCCCAAATAACTGCTCGAGCCCGGGAGCTGAACCAGACGATCTCCAGAGGTCCCTTCCAGCCTCACCCACTCCGTGATTCCGTGAGAGCACGGAATTGTTCAGCCTCTGGACTGCTTTTTTTGCCCGGTTTGGATTGTTCTGTAAATACTGGGCAGGCAGATGTTTGGAGGTTTTTATTTTCCCTAATAATGGTCACCGCTCTTTGATCCTGGGACAAAGCAGAAACCACAGGGACGGGAAGGAAAATTCTGTTCTGATTAAGGTTTGGGACAAGGAAAGGTTTATTTGTTTATTCATTTATTCATTTATTTTTTTATTTATTTTTATTTCTAAACGCACATTTAATTAGTGAATGAGTCATGTAACCGTCTTCTTTTAGGAAGAAAGGAGAACCTTGTTCTTCTACTCTGTTTTCTCTTCTAGGGAGAAATGGAATCCTTCTTTTAGGGGAGAAATTGGGTCCTTTTTTTAGGGAGAAATGGATCCTTTCTCATGGGTGTGTGATAAGATTTGCGCAGAGTTGCAAAGGATTTCAGCTGCCGAATGTTAAATCAGGTTTGAAAGTCCTGCTCAGCCCCATGGGACCTCTCAGAGCTTGTGCAAATCATGGGGAATTTAAAGAAAAAATTTCAGACTTCCTCGAGAAATTTAAAATTTCCTTGGTTTACAACAAGCCCTCCGTAAATAAAAATATTTATGCAGTGCACATTGAAGCAACACACTCAGCAAAACAATGGGAGTTTTATCCCTGGCCAAACCAATGGGAATTCCATCCATACCCAAACCGATGGGAATTCCAGCCATACCCAAACCAGTGGGAAGTTTGTCCATACCCAAACCTATGGGAATTCCATCCATACCCAAACCAATGGGAAGTCTATCCATACCCAAATCAATGGGATTTCCATCCATACCCAAACCAATGGGAATTCCAGCCATACCCAAACCAATGGGAATTCCAGCCATACCCAAACCAGTGGGAAGTCTGTCCATACCCAAACCTATGGGAATTCCAGCCATACCCAAACCAATGGGAATTCCAGCCATACCCAAACCAATGGGAAGTTTGTCCATACCCAAACCTATGGGAATTCCATCCATACCCAAACCAATGGGAAGTCTATCCATACCCAAATTAATGGGAATTCCATCCATACCCAAACCAATGGGAATTCCAGCCATACCCAAACCAATGGGAATTCCAGCCATACCCAAACCAGTGGGAAGTCTGTCCATACCCAAACCTATGGGAATTCCAGCCATACCCAAACCAATGGGAATTCCATCCATACCCAAACCTATGGGATAGATGGATCTGGAAAAAAATGCAGGAACACAGTCCCAGTTTTTTGGTGTAAAGGAATTTGCTAAAATTCCCCGTCCAAGATGTGGAGGAGGGAACAAAACATAGCTGTGGAATAATTTTCAATCTGACAACATTTTTCAGCCAAGAAAAAAGGAGATGTGTTTCAAAACTTCTCATTTCCATGTTTTGAGAGCAAAACTTTGAGATTTTTCATAGTGTCTGGCATCCAGGCTATAAAGTGTCTTTAATCCTAGATGAGCAAAATTAGTTGAACAAGAAGTTCCAAACAAATCCAAGTGTTTGGCTTTTAATCCTCCTGCTTGAAAACCTGTAATAATTCTGCCTTCATCCCACCAACAAAACACATTTCAACTTTTTGGGTAACCTATTTAGCTTCGGCTCTGGTATTTTTTCCTTTGCAAGGTGTAAAATAAATTTCATTTGATAGAATTAAATTCTGTGATGCTGCTAATGAGTGATAAAGCCTGACACAGAAAGGTACTGAGAGAAATTAAACACAAAGACCATGAGAAGGGCAGAGTTGACATTCATTGGTTTCCAAATACTTCATTCCACAGCTGCTTTATAACTTCACAGCTGCTTTAGACACAACCATTCCCCTCTTTCCATACAGGTGGCAAAGATGAAAAAGCTGAGAAAAGGCCCAATAATGCCATGAATGAGAGAAAATACCATAAAATCATGGATTGGTTGAGCTGCTCTAAGTCCCGAAAGATGCAGAATAACTTTATGGGTCGGAATGAATCAGCTGATTGCTGAGGAGCTGAGCTTTGAGGTGAGACAGTGCCTGAGGAGTCTCCAACTGGGATAAAAACCCAAATGCAGCCTGGGGGTAGAGGAAATCTTTAATTTCCTTCGTTTCTCTTAATTGCCTGCAACTCTGTGGTGCCAGGACCTGAGTCACCCTAAAATACTTCCTTAAACCATGTTACTCTTTGTTCTTTTTCTCCACCACCCCCAGTAACTCCCACCAAAAAGCAGCCAAGAAAACCCCGTTGGAATGATGGGCCCCAGGCCTAGGGAGATGCGTGGAGGTAAATGGAGACAAGTAGGAAGCCCCAACCTTTTCCCACGTCAGTGATTCCCATGCCACACAAGCCACCTGGAGGGAGTGTGGATGTTTGGTGCTCCCTAGTGACTGCTCCACAAAGACTTTTGCCGCTCCTGAACAGCTCCTGGGAGTAAGGGTTGAGTTCTTTGATTTCCTTGGGTTTATTCAAGCTGAAACCCACGGAAAACCCTCTGCTCAACACTTGTGCGCAGCACGGACAGAGCTGGTCAGGCAGGCTCTGAGGGTGGCACTAAAAAAATTGACTTTTTAATTTGTTTTTCAGTTTTTCTCCTCAAATGAATGGATTCATCCAAATGGATTCTCTTGGGATAGTCGGGGGGGGAATGGATCTAAGATGGAACAGGGGAGGTTTGGTGTTGCACTATTCTCTCAGCCTTCTGATTGTTTGCATATCTTGGAGTCAGAGAATCAGAGATTCTCACACTTTATGTCAATAACACCTGTTATTTATCTAGTTGCTCTCTTGTGTTGTACATTCCATTTCTATGATCGATAAAGTTGATGGACTCTTGGTCCATCCAATGTGACGGAGAAGGTGTTAACCTCAGCTTCCAATCATCTGTAGTTATAAGAAATGTATAAATACTGTAAAGTAAAAATAAAGATGCTCCCTCTGCTTCTTCTTCTGCTTCTACTTCTTCGGCTCTTACCCTTCTGACATGTCTCCTGTCTGTGTGTCATTATTGTGGCCCATAGCGCCACATCAGTGCCCCCGACACAGTTTGGAGTTGATACTGGGAGGAAATCCTTGGCTGTGAGGGTGGTGAGGGGCTGGGATGGATTTCCCAGAGAAGTTGTGGCTGCCCCTGGATCCCTGGAAGTGCCCAAGGCCAGGCTGGATGGGGCTTGGAGCACCCTGGGAGAGTGGAAGATGTCCCTACAATTCCAAAGCAGCCAGGAGGTTTTGTGTGAGAAGTCCAAGCATGAGATGATGCTCATCAAGCAAAGAACAGCTGATCTGAAGGGGCTGATCCACAGGAGCACGATCAGACTTCCTCCAGAGCCACATCCCAACACTTTGGTCCTCAAAAAGCCACAGGAATTTTGCAGCTCTTCTCTAAAGAAAGGCTTCTTACCTGTACCTGTAAAAAGGTGCAACTCCTTCTTTTACAGGCAACCTGCCACCCAAACAGATCTTTTCATCTTTATTTTTTCCAATCCACTCATCTTAGATGCCAAATTTGGTGCAAATTAATTTATGGATTATAAATAGGCCTAAAGTAGGCTCAGTTTTGTAAAAGTTTCATTTCCTTAGGAAAGCAGAGGAGAAACCTTTCCTGACATGTTTTCCATAAAATCTGGAGGGGCATGGAAAGGAAGGAGAGACCCACCTCCCATTTGGATGTTGCTTCTCACTCATTCCGGCACCTGCATTTAAACACAATGCAGAATTTTTCCTTTTTCCCCCACTTATTTTTTCTCTCATTTTCTTAAATCTATTTAGGCTCAGATATTCATTCCTTTAATATAAGTGAAGAAGCAAAAACTCAGCAGTGAAGATCTGGCCCGAGTCCTCATCTTGGAAGATTTATGGGAGCCGTAGGTTTCCAATGGCTGAGCCTGGAAAGATTCCTTCCTTTTTGGCCCCCTCCCTGTTTGCTTGTGTGCGCATAAAAGAGCTCCTCACACATCTGTCTTTATCAGTGATAAAATTTGGATTTATGGCCCTGAGAGCTTTTAAAAGTGTTCATATTTTCCCTTCTTTCCTGCTGAAAGGGGGCCAGCATCCCAGTAGCCTTCGGGATAAACCTCTGGCTGCTCACCTCTGGAGCCGGAGCTGCTCCTTGGGGATCGTCCTGCTTGGCTGAGCTGCCAAGAAATGAAATCTGGGCCCTCTCAATCTCGGAGCATCAGCAATCTTCAGAGGACACTGGAACTTTGCTGAGTTTGTGTTCTTTCCCCCTTCCTTTTCTTTCTTTCCCCCCCTGTAATCCAGCTGGGTAGTTTTGTTTGGTTTTTATTTTAATTTACAAGTTTAAAATGTGCTGAATTCGCCCTCCTCTCAGCTGTTCCACCCCGCTTTGCATGTTCACAATGGCAAATTATGGCTGCTGGCCTGCAGCTGAAATTTCTCCCTGTAGCACTGAAAAACAACAACAAGATCCTAATAAAATTAGGAAACCCCACATGACTCCAGAACAAACCTTCCACCAGTGTAAATCAGTACCGAGCCATTGAAATCACTGCCATAAATGTCTGTACTTTGGATAAAGAAAGGGGCCCTTGCAAAAAAAAAAATGTTAATTTTAGAGCTCTGGGATGGGATCTTTCTCTCCCAGCTGGTTTTTAGCTCAGGAAGCATCTTAGAATCTGAGAATCCCAAAGGTTTGGGTTGGAAAAGACCTTAAAGATCATCCAGTGCCACCCCCTGCCATGGACAGGGACACCTTCCACTATCCTGAGTTGCTCCAAGCCCCTGGAACACCCCAGGTTGGTTTCTCCCTTTTTCAGGAGGCTGATAAAGATATTTATTCCCTCTCCTCTTGTTTCCAGCAGTTGGAAATCATCAGCAAGTGAAAATATTTGCTTGGGAAAGCAAAACGCCGAATACACCAACATCGGGCAGGCAAAGCACGAGACAGGATTTGTGTGCAAATCATCCCAGGGCAGCAACTCAACTGTCCCAGCAAAACAGAAAATATTCCTGATAAAAGGGGTGGTCAGAGCAGTTTCATTTTTTAAGTACATCTATTAAACCTGTCCATGTGCTTATGTGCATATCTGAATTTTTTTATATATAGAAATACACTGATTTTTTTAGGAATTCGGTTTCCTGGTTGCAAGCCTGCACGTCCATCTCCAAAAAAATTAGATTAAAAAAAAAAAAGAGAAGAAATTAGATTAATCTCCTATTCCTTGCCAAGCAAGCCTTGCCCAGGAGGATTGTGTTAAAATTGGATCTTTAGGAGTCATGGCAAGCTGCAGAAAAAAATAAGCAGGAAGTTGTGATGGCTCCTGATCTGACGGGTGCTGGCGCTCAAAACGTTTTTGGAGTGGCTTGGAACATTCCACATGCCCAAATCCTCATCCCAGAGGGTTTCCCAGTGCAGTCAGACCTCTCTGGTCTGGAGGAAATAGGGCAGGAGACCTCAGAAGGTCGGGGTTCCTCAGCTCCTCGCAGGTCCTATGCGTGGTATAAATTCCATGTGGAGAATCTTTGGGTATTTCTTGTGGCATCGGGCAGGGGCGTCACTGCTCTGCAGAGAGATGGGGTCTCCTGGTCTGTTCGGTTTAGGATTTTACTCTTATGGAGTGGAAAATCTGGCAGCCTGAATGAGGGAAAGTCACTTCATGTGTGTCTGTGTGCATGGAGAGTGGTCAATTAATCAATTTAATTTCTTGTGTGAGCGACGAGTTTGATTTGCAGTTTCCTGTGTTCTGCAGAGCTTTAATCACACCTTCCCTGCGTCACAAAATGAGAGGTGACCATCTCTGACCTCCTGGGGTGCTCAACTTAGCCCTTTCCGGGCACGTTTTGCAGATCTTCTCGGGTCAGCAGAGCCGTGGTCACCCTGGAAGTTTTCCCAGAAAAGCTGTGGCTGCCCCTGGATCCCTGGCAGTGCCCAAGGCCAGGCTGGGCAGGGCTTGGAGCACCCTGGGACAGTGGGAGGTGTCCCTGCCATGGCAGGGGGGGAATGAGATGATCTTTAGGGTCCGTCCAACCCAAACCTGTTTGGGATTGTCGGATCTTACCTTTCCTGCTCCCCGTGTGACGAGGACTCTGCTCTTCCACGTCCCCTTGAGGACACCTGTGGGGGGCAGAGCCCAGCGCGGTGTTCAGACCCTTTTATTGACTCTACTCTGGATCCTGCTGGGCAGATGAATTTTTTCTCCTTCCTGAGTGGTTCTTTCCCACTGTACTAAACATTCCCTGCGCTTTCCATGACTCAAAACAAGACCATGGGATCCACAGTGACAATGCAGGGATTTGTATTTCCAGACTGAGCCCACTGGGACTCCAAACGCCCTTTGGAAGCCGCGTGTTGGTGTCACTCACCCGTGGGAGCAGTTTCATGCTGTCCCAGTTCTCTCCTCTCCGTCCCTTCTGGTTTCTGCCCACATTCCAGAGGACTCCATGCAGAGGTGACACGGGATAAGGCCACAACATCCTTCAGGAATCACTCCAGCCAGACTTAAAAGAAGGGAAAACTGCTTTAGGCAGCACTGGTGGCTCCTGGCAGGAGTCAGGAATCTCTGAGCTCAGTTCAACCAGTGTGGCTCTTCACAAAATATCCCAAAGTTTGGGTGCTTAATGAAGGAATAGGGATGTTTCTCCCAATCCAACATCTCCCTGGTGGGATTAATGGTTCTATTGAGGAGTTCAGCTGTGGGCTGAGGTGGCATTTGGGAAGCCGTATCCCATTTTAGTGCTCCAGAGGCTTGCTGGGAATATGAGATTGAAGGATATTAACTCACCTTCTTCAAGGGCAAAGCACAGCCAGCTCTCAACACAACATCCCTACACCACGTGGGTTCTGGGGACCATCCTTCCCAGTTACCCCGCTCTCAGGAATCCAGGATAACGAAGCCCAGATCCTTCCCCAGAAATTTCTGAGCTCTATGGTCACTTCTGGTTTTCTCAGGGAAAATGCAGGGCTGGAGGTGCTGATGAGAAAAACAATCCAAACCCACCCAGCCCAACCTGAGCACAGCACTTCAAACAATGAATGGCAGGGCCTGAGTTAAGCCAGGCAACAGAAACGAAATTCTTAAGCTTGAAGGAGCTCTTGAAAGCTTCCTATTGGTCACGATTTTTGCTCTGTCAGCTTCTCCAGGCCTGAATTTTGTCATGGAATTGCTCTATTGCTTTAGGCTGCAAAGCAAGACAAACAGCTGGAGAGGAAAGGAGAGCTCAGCCGCCTTCCTGACCCACACTCGCTCCTGCTCAGCAAATACCAGCGATTTCGAGGCCCCGGCTTCAGCTGTGTGAGAAAGAGCGGCCCTGACTGCACTCACTGCTCCTCCTGGGTCTCATCCAAAGCACATGGAAATCAGAAGGTCTTTTCCTGCTGACATCAGTGGCCTTTGGAACGTACCTAGGATGTCCCCAGGCTAAAAGTCATTGCACTCGAAGGGCGACTGGGCTGCTGCCAGGCTGCTCCTAAAGCACAGACAGTCCCTGCTCCCCCAGAGGCCCCGGTATTGATGATGTTGTCAGTTTTCATGGAGTCAGAGTCCCCTCACAGCTCTCCAAACTCAGGTTTCAGCTGTGGCTGAGGGATTTTGAGACAAGACGTTGTCCAGAGAGGGGTGGCAGGGTTTGGGGACCTGCAGGAGGCTTTCAGGGATGCTGCACGGTGGCATTGGCCAGGGGAGAGTTAGGGTAGGCCAGGATACAATTCCTCTCTCCAGAGGGATTCCAGCTGTGCTGGAAAGGGGTGGAAATGAGGTCAGCTACAATTCACCTTCTCTGCCTCTTCAGAACAGGCAAAGGAGGTAGTTTGTCACCCCTTGGACTCTGATCCTTTCCCTGGGGGCCAGAGAATCCTTATCCACTTTAACACGCAAGGCCTCGGCCCACAAAGGTGCCTTGGTGCCCAAATTTTGTTGGATTCATGGGCAAGAAGAGATGGGATGGAGCTCATCCCTCTTTAGTTGTACGGAAGGAACATCACGCAGTTCCAGGTACTCGTCATTTACAACCTTGAGGAAAAACACCCCCGGGAGAAGCAAAACAATCCAGGCTTTTTTGGATACCTACCTTAGAATAAAATGATTTATTGTGTTGAGTTTTCAAGAGATTGGGAAGGAGAGTCTAAGGCGCTCTGAGGTTGTAAGGTCTAACCTTAAAATTAGGTGAGATTTATTCTACGCGTGACCTCTAATTGTCTTAACAGCAATCCAGTCCCCATAACTCGCACATCAATCCCTCATTATCCTCAGGATCCACCTTCCCAGCGAATTATTGACAGTCATTAAGGATTATTTCGTTCTGGCCTCTGCGTTGCAGGGAAAAGCCAATCCTGTCTCCAAGTGTTGCCCCGAGCTGTGCTGTGTGTGTGCCCCAAGGAGCAGCACATCTGTTCCACCCGGAGAGAGGGTGCTGGAAGGGATGGGCTCATTTCTGATCCCAAGGCAACACCTCTGGTGCCTCCTCATTCCGGGAACGTTGTCTCCCATCCCGGTGACGCCAGCAGATTATCTCCCGTCAGGAAACAGCGATCTCATGCCCGTCCTTGAGGAAAGATTAGGCTCAGCAGCACGAGGCTGAGGAGAGGGAGCTCTCAAACAACCCCGAGCATCTGAACCCCTCGAAATCCTAAATCTTCTCTGTGCCTGGGATCCCGACCGCGCTCGTAAACACGGATCTGCTGCTCAGTGACACGGAGCTGCCACGCTGATTCCAGCGACGCTTTTATGACATCCAGCCCAGCGAGCTCAGGAAACAATAAATCGCTGTGCCAGCATTGTGTCCTGGCTCTGACTCCAGGAGTGACCACAGCTCCCGACAGCCCCAGCCTTGGCTGCCTTTTAATGATTGTTCTGCGAGCTACGGGCCTGTCCCTCAGCTGAAAAACAAAATATCATCGTGGACCTGCATTTTCTCTCATTTCCCTGCTCCTCACTGCTTCCTTCTCCCTCCCGCCTTGTCCAGGCAAATTCCCACAGCTCCAGAGCCAAGTCCAGCAGCTGCTGAGGGTGGTTTGGGGGCTGCACCAGGAGTGGCTGGCCTTGTTCAAATTCCAGCTCCAGGTTTCCCGGGAAACCTTGAACAGGCATCCAACCTGTGTCTGGGAGCTGAAGAATATTCCCAGTCTTCTCCAAAATTCTGAGGGGTGCAGTCCTGAATGAAGGTGAGGAGAGTTAGGAAGTCAGACAGAACTGTGTTTCCATGTCAGTATAATTTTTTCCTTACCAATTAAGGGTTTTGGGGAATTTTCTCCCTTCCCATATTCCCACATCAATTTTCAAGCTTTAAAAGTTCCACTGAGTTTATAACCCAGCCATGAAGAGAGAAGAACAGAATTTTAGAAAAGAAATTTCCTTAATTTAGAAAGGCGATTTTCCTCATCCATTTGCCATCTTTAAATCTCTCCCACAACATTTGATTTATACCAAGGTCAGCGACTGATTTCTGTACAAAACAAAAGAAAATAAAACCTCTCACTTTTAGACAGAAAACCAAGCATGGAATTTCCTCATTGTCTCACCTCAGCTGAAGCAGAAATATTTTTATTTAGAGCCTGAATTTCAGCTGTCATTAATAATTCACTCTACTTACAAGCAGTGCAGAATTATTCATTTACACCAGAGGAGGAGCTGGCCCAGATGCCTGCAGGGAGCCAAAATAACCCCAGAGCTCCCCAAACAAAACACGTAATTAAGTGGGTTTTTATTAAATCTGACTACACCTTATTCAGTTGGTGTGAAATTCATCTCACTCCACTTCTGCTTGTAAATTCCTACGTGGGAGCTGAGCAGGGCTCAACGCAGGATTGGGATTTGCTCGGCAGATTAGGATGGCAAGAATTATCTCTGTACGTGTCAGGGCTTCCATGTGAGCAGGAATTGGTGCCTTAATTAGAAATTAATTAGTAATTCATCCCAAGTTATCATTGATAATTAGTGGCATCGATGAAGTCTGAGCAGTGGGGTTGGAAAATCCCCCAACTGAACGAGCAGGGGTGGCTGCAGCAGGGTGGGATCAATCCCCGGGTGTGATTTGGGAGATTTAACTTAAAATTTAATATAATTGGAGAGAAGATATCTGGAATGGATGGAATTATGGCTTAGGGAGTGGAATTATAGAATCACGGGGTAATAAAGATTGGAAATATGCACAAAGTCACCAAGTCCAACTTTGACCAAATCCCACCGTGCCCGCGGAACCCCGGTGTGAGATGTCACATCCGCTTGGGTTTTGGACGCCTCCAGGGATGGTGATCCCACCCCTTCCCTGGGATCTGTGTTCCAATGCTTCCAGGGAAGAAATTTTTCCTAATATCCAACCTGAATCCAAGCGGAGACCTTTGTAGTGACGCCAGAGGAACGCCCTGAGCCAGACCCTTCAGCCTGAAGCGAAGAACTGAATTCTGGCTTTTTAAAGAAGCAAATCTCTGATCAGGGCTATCCCAAATTCCTGCAGAAAAACATTCCTGAAGTGTAAAATATAAAGTGCTGACTCCTTTCTCTGCAAACGACTTTTTGCTTTATCCTGGCCTGAAAAATGAATTTATCCCTAGTGTGACTTTGGGAGAAGATGCCAACGAAGTGCTGCGCGGGGCAGGGTTTGTTTTGTTTATGCCGTTAGTTTGGAAAGGAAAAATAAAAAGGTATCAGTGCATACCCCGAGCAAAAATAATGGGAAATTGTATGAAAACAGAGCCTGGATTCTCAGGAGACAACTTACAGTTATATGGGACATGACAGGATTTAAAAAACAACACGCGGAGCGTGTAGGATAAACAAGGCCACAACGTCCCTCAGGCCTCGCAGGTTCTGAGGGGCCATAAATAAAAGATAATGATATTTAGGTAAGAGGGGGAGGTCCCACGGGGGCTCCCGGTCCTATTAATTTCCAGGCTCAATTTTTTGTGACTTGGATTTGGACGCCTTTAATGAAAAGAAGATAATTCAAAGGACAGCAAAACTGCCACAAACCAAGGTTTTCCTGTGAGGCGACCTCAGCGGTCTTTAAGAGCAATTATTTATCCTTGTTCTGAGGCGCTAAAAAACAAACCCCCAAACCACAAATCCACAGGGAATAAATTGGTTTTTGAGGAGTAAAAACTCTCCTTGTTTTCTGGCGTTACAGCAGGGAAAATCTCTGTTTTCCATACCTGTGAACGTGAACTTTCCTTTCGCCACGGTGGGGAGGTTCTGGGTTATTAAACTTAATTCCTGAAACAAATATTCCTAAATAGTTGCCACCTTTGTAGTTCCCTGCCCTCCGTTCTGAGGGAATTCCATTCTCTTTTATCAGCAAAATGTCTGGATCCCATTTTGCCTCGTCCTTGAATCACCCTAAAGACCCTCGGTAATTTTAATTTCCTGAGACGTGGAATATCCTAGAATTTTCCTTATTAAGTTGATAAACCAAATATCTCTTCAGTTTTAGGAGGAATGGAGATGAACCAGAGGATGGATAAAACTGAGGCTATAAATGGGAATTCACGAAAATTCCAAGGCTGGCCAGAGCTGCAGGGGAGCGCAGAGAAAATGGGGTGGGAACGATGGATTATGGCAAAATCCTTCCATTCCTGGTGGCATAAACCCCATTTACACTCAGCAGAGGTTTGTGAATCCTCTGGGAAGCAGAACCACCAACAAAAATATCCAGGAGACACTCGGTCACGGTCATTAATTACTCAAGATATTTAAAACCCTATAACAGAACCTCTTCAGGGTTCTGATAACCCTAAAGAATGAAATTCAGCTCTCAAAGCCTCGGAATTCAGCCCCAGGTCGGCAGGAGCTGGGAGCACGTTGTTGGACAGAATCAAATTTATTAGGAGCCTGAAAAACCAGGAGAAATCTTGGGTGGAGCTCGATGAGCAAGAGAATTCTGCTCCATGCAGGATATTTTTGTTGCCTCTGGACACGAGGTGTCCAGTTTGACCCTCGGCAAGGCCCCTCTGGACATCCAGCCACTTTCTCTGGGTGCATCCCACCTACTTTTGGGTGGCAGGAAGCTGAAAATGATGATCTTTCTCTCCATTAGCCATTGCCAAGCTGATAAATTTCAACTGGAACTTTCTGCTGGCTGAGATCGGAGGGTTAATTATGAGTCAGGGCTAATTAACTGCATGGATAGAGATGCTGAGTGAGAGATAAAATAAAAGTTCTTCAGAGGATAAGCTGAGTAGATAATAATTCACTTTTTTGCCAGTTCCAAAGCAGTGCTACAAGGTTTAACAGCATTTAGATGATCATTAAGGTCCCTCTTAACTCAAATTATTCTGTGATTCTATGATTCTCTTTGCTGTCACTGGCAGCCAGGAATGAACTTTGTTAATGCCCCATGCAGAGAAAAAAATATTCAAGCTGACAATTACGCTTCAGGAGCAACATGGATCCAACTCTCCTTTTCCTGAGGAGGAGCAGCATCCCTGTGGAACTGAGGAAATCAGAACCAACTCCTGCCCTAAGCAGAGGCAAGAAGCTCAAAGTGATCTCCGGTTTTGCAGCTGGAATCTCTCCTCTCTGGAAGTGCTGGATTCACCTTCCCGTCGGGAATTAGGGTCTGGATATCAATGAACTCTCAGTTCCCCCAGCCTGCAGCGTCCTGACCACCAAAATCCACCGAAATGCACCAAAATAGAGGCTCAGCAGGGACTGAAAGCAGGGCAGGGCCTCTGGGCTCAGCCGGGGAGGTCAGGGCGAGCTGACGTTTGAGGACGGGTCAGGATGGAGGAGCAGATGCACGGGAAGAACAAATCCCAAGCACAGATTTTTCCAGGTTTCCTTCACAAGGGGGAGGATTCAGTCCCAGGCTTTGTTCCATGGGCTGCTTGCTCCTGTTTTGGGAAGAGCTGTTAGCCAAAATTTGGCCAGATAGCCTTAAAAATACACGTGGAGAATCATGGGCTTAAACACAAGTGAAACTCCCTTAAAGCTGCCTCTTTCTTCATTAAACCCTGAAGGAAACATAAAATATTATAAAAAGCAAGACTCTGAATTTATAACTGTCCCAAAGAAGAGGTAACTCCCCTCATAAGGACGCAGGGAATATTTCTAATTATGGATATCTGTACCACCAAGGACAGCGTGGTCACCACCTTGATGGGATTCCCACTGCATTCCACAAAATCCTGGAACTGGCAAGTCAGAAAAGAGATCTGAAGCCAGGCACTTCATTTCAAACCAGCAGAGCTTTTTAAGAGCACTCCCAGCCCACGAATCTGGTGCAGGACATGTTTGTCGTTCACCCTCCCCCCGAAAAATATTAACTTCTTCTACCTTATAAAATATTTAATTCCACTTCATAATGACAGGCAAATTCTTTCACAGCGCGAGTGAAAATCCACACGGTTTGCGTTTAATAAAAAGCCTTTTATTGTCTCCAGCTGACCTCTAGAAAAGCGTGGTGTTTCCCAGGAAAGGGAAGCAGAGGTTTGGAAAAAGAAAATATGAATAAAATGCAAAATGCAGCATGGAAGAGACTTTTGTGTGAGGTTTGGTGTCTCAAAAACCTTAAATTTCTCTCAGGGAGATAAAATAGCTGAAAAGTTAAATCGTAAAGTGATTATTATTGTCCTTATCATTGGCAGGTTAAAACGTCAAAACTGCCCCAGCAAAGGATGTGCTGGAGTGGAATCTTTGTTTCTTCCAGGGAGGATTTTAACAGCCAAACATTTGGGAAAACGCCTTTGGAGGATTAGGTGGCTGGAGCTGCCGAAATGCTCTGGTGCAAGCCGGGAAGATCATCAAAATTCAACACAAAACATCGCCTGGGCTGTTATTCACAAAGTTGTAAAAATTGGCTTTTGCATGTTTAATTGGTTGAAGGGTAATCAGGAAAGATTATTGGAAGTTATTAATGAAGTTAAAAATTACAGTTTAGTCCTGTTATTTCTTCATTGAGCTGGTTGCTGTTCACATGTTCTAATTGTATGTTTAACAATCGCCTTCGAGTATCCCCCTTTCCAGAGGCAGCAGCAGAAAACCCCCTCACAAGGAGCACTCTAAAAGTTACTTTTTAACCCGTGGCCGTTAAACTGCAACTGGGCTCCATAGCAACCGTGCATACTAATGAGAACTTTCCCGCTTCTAAAACTCAGAAAACGTCACCCTTGAAAACCATCCCCTAGCAGAACGAGTCATTGGCAGAAGAACATTACCTCATGGGCATTATCTCCAATCATCTGGGACCTTAGAAGCTCGACTGTGGGAGGACTCTGAACAATCTGCGGGGGAACAGAGGGTTTAAAAGTTTGAAGACAGACCTGTGATAAACAAGAGCCAAAAATAGTTGATTAATAATATTTGTTCACTGTTATGATGGTTGTAAAAGTTTGTTAACCATTTTT